>JAECXO010000057.1:2322500-2493821 GCA_018152825.1 Scaptomyza hsui | reverse complement strand
CATCGCCAGCCATCATTTTACCAAATTTGGTGACTCTAGCTCAAAAACTGTGGAAGATAACTTAACTCCCAAATTTAAAAGGTGGGCGGCAGAGGTAGGCGTGGCATCCAAATTTTTGAATCAAATGTTTTTAACTGTCACTATCTATCTTCCTAATAAGTTTGGTGGCTCTAGCTCAAAAACTGTTAAAGATATAGCCGATTCCGATTTTATAAGGCGGGTGGCTTTGGTGGGCGTGGCATCCAAAATTTTGAATCAAATGTTTTTAACTGTCACTATCAATCTTCCTACCAAGTTTGGTGGCTCTAGCTCAAAAACTGTTAAAGATATAGCCGATTCCGATTTTATAAGGCGGGTGGCAGAGGTGGGCGTGGCATCCAAAATTTTGATGCAGTTTTTTCAGGGACATGATAAGCTATCTGCGTGCAAAATTTGGTAACTCTAGCTGTAAGAATGTGAGAAATATTTGGTTTTATCGGTTTTCAGTTATCGAATTTATCGATTTCCCAGTCTCCTAGTAGGCGTGGCACCCCAATCTTGACACTTTATCTGTCGTGCCTATAGACAAACATAATTGCAAAGTTTCAAGTCTCTAGCTTTACGGGTGTCGAAAAAAGTTGCGTTCATACAGACGGACAGACGGACAGACAGACAAACGGACAGACGGACAGACGGACACCATGACGGACATTGCACAAAACCAATATACTATGAGACCTTCGGTATCAAAGTATAAATACGCTAAAGAATTAAAAAGTATTTACAAAACTAAACAAACAAATAATCATTAAATATAAGTGGTCATATAAGATCATCATGAGACCAGGAGTGAGCGAAATCTTTTGAGAAAAACAAACAAACAAATAATCATTAAATAGGTGGTCACCAGGAGTGACTGATATCGTCTGAGAAAAACAAACAAACAAAAAGGGGTCATCTAAGGTCATAGTGATACCATGGTCATCCAAGGTCATAGTGAGACCAGGAGGGACCTATATCGTCTGAGAAAAACAAACAAACAAAAATAGGGGTCATAAAACAAACAAACAAAATAAAAGGGGTCATAAATCAAAGAAATAAAAGAAGGTGTGAAATTTCACACCTAAATTGAGTTAGAACCGCCAATTCCCTACTACTGATATCTGTCACAAACTGCCGCAGATTTCTGCAAGAAATGGCAGAGCAGTTCGAGCTTTACCTGATTTGTGTGCCCGGTCATAAGGGCATCGAGGGCAACTGTAAGGCAGACGAGCTGGCAAGGCATGGCACTACTATGCCTCTCCTCACAGATAAGGAGGGCTTGGGTATTCCCATGGCCAGCTGTAAGCTTAGAGTTCGATCACACTTCGAACTTGAAGCAAACAAAAGGTGGCAACTCACCACCGCCACGGGCAGGATTGCTAGGAAAACCTGGCCAACGCGCTGTAAAACCGCTCTTCTGGCCTAATTCACTTAAATAGATCAGGCTGTGCCGCCGTAATCAGGGCCATTACGGGACACAGGCTAGTGGGGACTCATTCAGCGAGACTTCTAGCCCCTTTTAATGATTTCTGCAGAAGCTGTCGGGACGAGGAAGAGAAGGAAACGGTTTCCCACCTTTTCAGCGACTGCCCGGCACTCTGTAAGACCAGAAATCGCCATATTGGTTCCTTATTCTTATCGGACCTTTCTCAATTAGCGCACACTAGCCCAAAAAATATCCAATCTTTCATTACAGCCTCGGGCTGGGACCGCGCCCTCAGCAACGGTGCTACACACTCTGCGTCTGGGTAGACGGTATGGTTGAAGTCCAAGACGCGGCACCACAATGGGCTAACAACTGGCCTATGTGAGTGGGGGGTTTTCTTAACAAACCTCTCACTACCGCCCTCACCTGTCATAACCTATTTGAAAGCATTGCAACAAACTCACAAAATCATTTTTGCTGCTGTCATCTTATATGTATGGTTGCCAGACTATGTATGAAAACAACTGTTTTCGAGATTATTGATCTAATGAAATTAGGTCACTCTGAGCAATTTACTGGTTGTAAGAGCCAGTAAATTTTAAATTAATCAACTCTACACACAAATATTTTTCTTGGAAACCCTTCACTTGTCATTCTGATCAAACACACAAATCAAATTGTTTTTCAGTCAGTTTAGTTTTGTTCTATTCATTTTTGAATTTAAATAGTTGCTCATTGCAATAGAACTGTCATCGAACTGGCAAACAGCTGACTTGGCTTAAATACGACAATAACGACAAAAGAAACGTAAAAGGCTCACTCACTGGCTATAGTGTGTTGTATATAACGCTTAACGCAAATAGCAAAGCTACTGAATACCCTAAATTATGTATTTAAATATTGTGTATAATTATGGATGTGTGGTAATTGAAGAAAATTGCCGGCATACATAAGTAGGAATGTACGCATATAAGTAAATTGTATGTGAGTACAAGCGTTCACCAAATAAATGATTTAGCTTCCACAAAAAACAATAGACTTGACTTTTTATTTAGGACTGTGAAAATATATTTAAATTTCAGAATATAAATTTTCAACAATATGGCGCCTTATGTACAAGGCTATGTATGGACATTTATATATGTATATGCCAATTAGTGTTGGGTAAACACTGCTCATTTTGAAGAACATGTTCACTTGTTCTTTTTTTTTAAAAGAGTCAACTCGCTCACATTGCTCACTTGTTCATTCAAGTTGCTCAGTTGCTCTCTTGTTCACTTAAGTTGCTCAGTTGCTCTGTTGCTCACTTGTTCAGTCAAGTTGCTCAGAAGAGCTGTTGTTCTTTTGCTTTAAACCGGCCGTTGTTCTTATACATTTTAAGTTTATTTATCACTTAATCAAAACCACATTACCATAACAATTATAAACAAAATATATTTATATTTTTACTTTTTCATAGGTGCAAACCTTTAACAAACAACAAAATAAAAATTAAAAAATATTAATAAAATAACAAAATATTTTTTTCTATGATGTGCATGATTTCCCTTGGCAATAATTTTTACCACTTGCCGATCTAATTGTTGGCTTTTATTCTCCGACACAGGCCTATAGGCAAAAGTTGTGATTTTTGGCTGTGTGTTAACTAGAACAACATTCTCCTGACTTTGTCGGACAACGGGCTCCATTGCTGACGGGTGCTTACTTCGCAGGTGCCGAGACAAGTTGCTTTGCGATTTACAGCTTAAAGCTGAGTTGCAGTACTTGCATTTCGCTTGCGCGGTGCCCAAATCAGTAAAGTGAATCCATATATCACTATGTTTGCGGATCAGAGACATTTTAAATACTAGTTATTAATTTGCATTAAAATTATTTGTTTTTGGCGCTAAGATATAACAGCCGGAAATGAACTGAAACCATCATATGAACGGTGAAAAAAGAACCTCTGTGAAAAAATGAACTAAATACCGGAAGAACAGCTGAGCAAAAAGAACTAATGAGCTAAAGGGAGCAAGTGAGCTGTGAGCAAATGAGCAATAGGAACAAGAACAAGAACAAAAGAGCAAGTGAGCAAGTGAGCAAAAAAGAACAATTAGTACGGAACATTGTTCACTTGTTCAGTTCGATGAACAACTCTTTTTTGCTCACTCACTCATGAACAACCCAACACTAATGCCAATGCACTATGGGCGATTTGTCGATTTTGGCGGCATAAAGTCTAATAAAAAAGCTAGAGACATAATTTTTTTAAATGTTCGTTATATTTAACTCTAATTTCGGATTTTTTTTTCGACAATTGGGTCACTCCTTTTTTTCCGCATATGTGTAGGCCGCCACTAATAAGTGCAATTATTTAAGAACAAATTATAAATGTTCAACTAAAATTGAAACAAAATGAAAAGCTTTATTTTATTATACTTAGACATAATATTAAATAAAAAAGATAACAAATTTTTATTCATATATGTAGTTATATTATTACAAACTTTACAAATAAGTAGTTAAAAATCTTCCTCATCTAAAACGAACGAATATTCATTGATGTTATCATAATCTTCTTCGTCATCTGTTTCACTTTCCATGTTATAATTATTATTAAAATTAAAATTTTCATTATTATTTTCTTCAGATACATAGCATGAACTTATATTTAAGGTTGGAGTTTCCAAAAACGCAATAACTTCTGTAGGAAGTGATTTTTTTTAAAGCAGTTTTGGTGTATTATGTATATTCAAGCTTGAAATTAGAGGGTCGGATGAGTCAATAGATCTATAAAAAACGTCAGTTATATTATTTAGCCTGCAATTTTTTCTAGCATGGGAACGTCGGTCCATTTTATAGAGTTTGTTGCGTGCCTCTGAGGCATTTTCTGATCCATAATGTCTGATCCGTGAACTATAATCTTGTGAACTGTTGGGGACATTGGGTACCATGGATTCGCCTGCATATACAATAAAAATGTATCGTTGCAAAAACTTCGAAATTTGTCTGTGTTTATGGCAAATTCACACGAAATTGCTATTAATAAATGGTGGAATTTATTTAATAGGACCTCGTCAAACAATGTGATTTCTGCAAAAAGTTTGGTATTTGCACAGATTCGCCTCGCCGTATTCCCATTGTTGCTGTTACCAGATCCATTCTGTTTTGGTATGCTAATATGTAAGCCCATTTCCTTCCATATTCTTTGTTGGATTTCCTTCTTCCGCGATATCATTTTGTTTTTATTCTCGCTTTTTACGTGCCAACTTTTAATATCGATTCGATATGATATGTTTAAAACGAATTCCATGAACCTGATCCAGGCGTGTAACGAACTAACGCCGTATTTCAAAGAGTCAGGTTTAGGTTTACAAATTTAAGAATTGAAATCATTAATGTGCATAAGCGCTTTTGCATTTATAGCACATATTGGACAACATTGCGTAGATTTCGTTATTGTTAAAACATTAAGTAAATTGCCGTCAATCAATGTCATATATGTTTAAAAATTAACAGAAATGTTTGCGCTATGTGATTTAAAATTTTGCAAGTTTGCTACTTGCATATCTAAATTATGCTTTTCTTCTTGGATTTTTGCAAAGCTTTTTTTAGCGTATTCAATTTTAATTGGCCTGCAGAAGCGTACAGACTGGGGGCTTTTGTTTACCCAAATTAAACGATTTAAAGAATCCACTAATCTTATTGGAATCATAGTTGCCACGAATAGAGAACTGTCGGAAGAATCGGGTTCATCCAAATCGAATTTCTGCTTATAGGAACTTTGACCGGTCGACCCATCAAATCCATAGCATGCAATAACTGTGCACTCTGTAACATTTTCCATTTGTTCCTAAACTTCCTTTTGTAAAATTAAAATTCGTTCAGCCGTATGGCTTAGCAAATCCTGCAAAGAAACCTTTGCCACAGATTCTGTAATTTGTACTCCTGTTGGTCTGCACTGCATCTTCGTTTTTTTTTATTGCATCATAACCAGGATATATGTCGTTCCCGTACGCCTTATTTAGTTGCTTAGTATTAATATATTGTTGTTTTGTTAGCCCATTTTCCAATATATAGGCTAAGGCTATATTATTTGATATTTTTACAGGCCCTTTGCTTGACACATTCTTAATTTTTTTCTCTATATTGACTTCCTGCTGCACGCCGACTGCTTCATTATTTTTTCTTTTTCGCGCAGATGTTGAGGCTGCATGCAGAAGTAAAGGAGTAGACAAGTCATTTGCTATGGCAACTTCTAAAGCCATTTTCCTTCTAAGCCTTGACCCGGCCTCTGTATACCCTAATTTTGGGCGTCCTGTTTTGGAAGGTGATGAATTTTTGGTATCCTCCATATCGATTCGTATTTCAAAACTTTTTGAAAACCATTCTGAGTACATCGACTTAATTTTATCCAGATCTGCGTGATGTTTGCGTAAATACCGTTTAATTTGTTTTACAAAAATGGATACTTTGGCTTCTATTGTATTCATGTGCGATATGCTCAAATCATCTTTATTTATTTCTGTTAATATAAACGACGTTACAGCGCTTGCGTTGCGATTGTTGCTGTTCCAAATATCGGCAAGCTCGCTGTTGGTAATCGCAACAACAACTACAAGTGCATTTTTTGTATAAACGGGGGAAAACGGGGAAATGAGATTTTTACCAAATGAAAATAGACATTTATGTTAGTAACTTGCCATTATTAGTTGCCTGCTCTGGCTTGCTCTTGCTATAGAAATACTTCACGGAACACGATTACAATTGTAAAAATTTTAGTTCAAATACAACCAACAACAACACTGGACAAAAACAACAACACAAATATCTATGTACTTTTGCCATAACATACAGATTATATATACCTTGATCTTTGTTTTCCATACTAAATACATATATTTAACTGCATAAAAACATACGCACACTGATCGATTGCAGAAGTAAAATTTTCGCAGTAACTTTTACAATCGAAATCTGCTGGCCATCAGCTGACTTTAAGAGTCTGCCACATAAAGAGAGTTGCCACCCAGCAAAAAAAAAATTTTTTTAAGCTTCCTGAAGTGTTTACTATTAATAAATAACAAGGTTTTTTTAATATTCTACCATACATTTTTTGACTTTATGCCACTTTTTTTTTGGAAAATCGCCCAATGTGCAATGTGCAAATATGGCGTCGGAATATAAATCGGTAGCGGTAGAAACAATTATATATCAATATAATTTGAGGACTTGCCTTTATATGGCCATTTATAATTGAACGGAGTGTTCTGATAGGTAAGCACCATTACGATAAGCATATTTTTGATCAGGAGTTGTCACTTGGCAATGTGCATGAATATATGGAAAAATATAACTTATCTGGTAATTCAGGGATGAAACGCTTTGCGCGCGAACGGCATTTTCCATGTTGCATTACACATTTGCGATAACTGCGCTTCTGCTGCCTGGATTTAGAAAAAATGCCATTTGAAAGCTTTAAATATATGTTTGGGAGTCTTGCGCTTCTAAATAGTTGTTGATTCCACAGAAATAAATGAGATAATTACTCTTTTCTTTTATCAAACAAAACCAGTTGAAATTGCTTTTGTTTGAGGCGGCCATTAATTAGATGTTTTCTTACTTTTTTGCACAAAAATACACCAAATATATTGAAAAATGGTCTTCCCATCTTAACTTTCATGAAATTTTATTTGTTGTTTTTAAACTTTGCTATTTATTTTTAGTTTGTATCCCTAAAGTTTCAAAAAACAAGGAAATGACGAAAAGTTTACAAATCTTACAAACATTAATTATCTAACAGTTACTTTTTGAACTGATAGCTTGGAATCGCGTTCCTCAACTCATCGCTGGGTAGGAAGATCGTTACGATAAAGGCAGGATCGGCTGCACGTGTTTGTGAGGCCTCTCGAAAAATTGTTTGGGTGCGATGAGAGCTTGCTCAAGTACCTTGTGTTCCGCTATGACTTCCCTGACCGGTGGTACGCTTAAGTACCTTTGTATGTTTTCGGTGATAGTTCTGAAGATCTTCGACTGGGATCTTTGGACGATGTCGATGTTACTGCTGCACGCGTTACCCCATAGCTGCTAGCCATAGGTTCAGATTCGTTCCCAAAACGGAGTTGTAGAGCAGAACCTTGTAGTCCAGACTTAGCGGAGAGCGAGCGTTGACATGACAATGTACTCTATTGGCTTTGAGTTTAAGCTGTGTTCTATTAGCTCTTACTTCGTTTGCTTGCGGGAGTCGGGTGTTGTTAAGCGTAAGTGGTGGACAATCTTGCCTGTCTAGGGTGAAAGTTACATGTTTACATTTTTGTTTGTTTTCCTTAATTCGCCAGTCGGATAACCAGCTTTCTACGTTAACGATGTGACGACCAAGCTGTGTTGTTGCTTGCAGTGGGCATCTGGAGCGGCTGAGAATAGCTGTATCGTCAGCAAAGGTTGATGTTATCAGACCTCTGCATGTAGGGATGTCTGATGTGTAGAGAACGTATAGTGTCGGCCCAAGTACGCTGCCCTGAGGAACGCCAGCTTCAATACGGTGTCCGTCGGATATTGCAGAGTTGCATCGTACTGCAAACTTCCTGTCGTAGAGGTACGACTGTAACAGTTTATGTGTGTTGACTGGGAGCGTTGTTTTAATCTTATACATCAGACCTTCCAACCAGACTCTGTCGAACGCCTGAGACACATCCAAAAATATTGCAGTGCAGTATTCTCGATATTCGAACGCGCCTCGTATTTCTGATGTTATGCGGTTGACCTGCTCAATAGTTCCGTGTTTTTCACGAAAACCGACTTGATGTGATGGGAATATGTTATGGAGATTCACGAATTGATTAATCCGAGTCAGCAAACATTTTTTGAAAAATTTTGATAGACACGAAGGAACTTTTCGATCTTTACCCAGCTTTGGAATCATTATGATGATAGACTTTTTCCATCTCTCTGGAAAGTGGCCGAATTGTGTGATTGCATTGAATAACTGTGCAATGATGCAGACTCCACAATAGGGAAGCTCAATAATCATCTTTGGGGATATTAAGTCCCAGCCCGGGGATTTTTTTGGGTTTAGATGCTGGTTGATAATTCTTGCGACTTCATTCGGGCGGAATACCATTGAATCATGTTGAAGCCGAGAGTCGTTTATAACGGTCGGGAGTGCGAACGCGTTTGTGGCAGGATTAGGTTGGCAAACTTTTTGCAGATGATCCGCAAAAGTGTTGGCTCTGTCTTCATCGCTCCGGGCGTGTGGCTCTTCTTAGATTTTGATTTGCTGACGGCGATCTGTGGGATTGCCAATGTCGTCTGAGGCGCCGCTTTTCATGAACGAGCTGTTCAATTTGACGATTTGTTGTCATTTGGACGTGTACTGCATTTACTGGTGTTGGTGTTGAGATGCGAGCTGCTTCGACGAAGACTGACTCAAGTTTGTTTGCCATAGAATCGATGTCAGCTTCCATATTCAGATGCGGATTTAGTGAACTTATATATTTTTTGTATTTGAGCCAGTTAATTTTGTTTTTGAGGTCAACTTACCGGGGCGATTTACAAGCGCTGGGTGTCGTAGTAATTGTATAAGAACAGGCGATTGGTCGGATGAAAGATCCGAGAGGCTTTCGGCGCTTATCAGGCTGCGGGGAATATGTTTGGTAACTGCAAAATCAATCAAGTCGGGTAGCCTTTTGGGGTCTGTGGGCCAGTATGTTGGTGTGCCAGGAGATGCGTGGCCGAGCCTGTTTTTTACTTTTACAAGTGCGTTGTACAGCTGCTTTCCCTTTGGATTCACAAGGCGAGATCTCCAGTGTGTGTGCTTGGCATTATAGTCTCCTGCAGCTATAAAGTGTTCTCCTAATGAGTTGAAAAATTCCATAAATTGGTCTTCAGATATGGTGAATCGAGGGGGACAGTAGACGGCAGCTAGTGCAATTTGGTTACCACTATCAAGATGTATTTTTAAAGATGTGGCCTGTAGATAGTTTCTGGCGAACACTTTGTGGTTGTGGTGCTTCAGCCGGCTTCTAATGAAAATACCAGTCCCGCCGTGTGTCTTGCCATCGGGATGATTGGTTCCGTAGAATGTGTATCCGCTTATTGTTAAATTATATTTGTTTGTAAGGTGTGTTTCGAAGAGTAGCATGACGTCGATGTGCTTGTCGAGTAGGAATTGAGCTAACTCAAGTTTATGCTGTGAAACGCCATTAGCATTCCACGTAGATATACGTAGCGAAGCCATTGATTATTTTGACTGTTGTGATACAAGCATTTGTGATTTTGATTTCGCATTAAATCTTGCATAGTTGTGCGCATAAATGACATAAACTCTGTCAAGCTCTGCTGCAGCGTACTTATCATTGCTTCGAAGTTGCTTTGTGGTTGCTCTTGTTGTCTTGTGCCGTATTTTGATCCACATGCTTTGCTTGTGTGTACGGTGCAGTAGAGGTAGGAGGCACCAGACCTGATCTTAAGGCGCTTGCATAAGTCGCGTTTTTGGATACGGATACGGGACCAATAGAGGACCTGGCTGCAGTCGAGAAGAAGACGTCTGGGTTGCTTTTCGATTGAATGTAGTTAGGCTGTGCGCTTTGCGTGCGTGCTGTGTTCTCGCACTGGTGGATGCGAGACTTTAGTTCATTGTAGATTGGGCAGCCTCTATAGTTAGCTGTGTGATTGCCGCCGCAGTTGCCGCACTATTTTTTGCAGGAGTCTCTTTTGCTCGCTGGGCAGCACGGCGAGTCATGAAGATCACCGCAAACTACACATACCGGGCGCAGTGTGCAGTAAGTCCATGTGTGGCCGTACTCTTGGCAGTTCATGCATTGTACCGGGCCGTTGCGTTATGTGGCTCTTAAACGGTGATTCTGCGGTGCAATATAAACTGAAGCTTGAAGATGGGGTGCGCTTCATATTTTTAAGTTATCTGCGTCTCAGGCTCAAGTTCAACTTTGAAGAGTGGTTGCGGCTGTCTGTTCTTGTTTAGGATATTAAAAACTTTTTTAACGCGGAATCCTTTCTCATTTAGCGCCTCATGGATTTCATTTGGCGTGACATCAGACTCTATGCCTTTCAGTACAACTTGCAGGCCCTTGCTGCTTTTTAGCTGGTACGTGTAAGAGTTTTTTTTTGGTTTCATTTAAGTACTTTGACACAACTCTAAAGTTGTCTTCGGTCTTTGTCTGCACTTTAATCTCCTGGATGTTACCCCTCATTAGGGGAATGATGTGGATATTATCTTGACCAATAAGCTCTACAACCTAGATGTCAAAGCCCCTAGCTCTTCAAGCTCATTTGTTTTTGTAGCAGATCTTTGGTATAGGCGATCAGTTTTCGTATACATGAACTGCTCTTCCCATAAGAATTGGGAATTACAAAAACAATTTTGCTTTTTGTTTTTTGTTCGTCTGTTCGCTGCCTATGCTCACCAGAAAGTTAACGGGGCTTTCCTATGTTTGTTGTTGCGCTGCGAAATCTCAAGGGATTTTGCTGTTGCATTACAGACGAGACTGCATTAAAAAAAAGTGTTAGTGACAATCGGTTTCCGCACCAAATTACATGAGTGAAGGTCATTATTATTAATTTTTCTTGTCATTCAAATGCATATACAATTTTTCTCAGTGAAACCTGCTTTACTTGTATTAGTGTATTTTGTGCATTTGTGTTGGTGAAGCTCTTACATAAGGATCGTTTTGACGTCTATGCTCTACAACTTTGTTTAAAAAAGCTCTGTAGCTTTTCTCTCGTATGAATATTGGTGGTGGCTTTGGCTTTTTTTTTACCTCCAACTGATTTTATGGGCAGGTCGTCAGCATTATCTGATAAGATTTCAAATCTGTTGGTGTTGTTAGGTCTTTCGCTTGAGTTGCCACGATAGATTTTCGATTTATTTGTCGAGTTTTGGGGGCTTAGCTTACGCTTGATCTGTATGTAGCGATCCATACCTCTCTGTATAGCCGGCTTTACATTTGCGTTGGCTGCGAAGATCTGTTTCTAAACAATTTACTGCAAACACACGTTAGGGAATAATGAGCAAAACAACATAAAATAACATATACATATATGTATAAACATATGTATGTATGTATGAATGTCTGTACGTGTACTCTTTACTGAATAACACATGGAAATTCGATAGGAGAAAAACTTACATTCAAATATTAAGCATGGCGGAGGCGGCTGTGGATCAGGCTGTTCATCCATTATTATGCAGTTTCTGTATGCCAATAATAGCACAGCAAGTCGCCTGGTGTGTTGCTTTGATAACAACTCTCTCTATACTGACGCTTCTAATATAAGCAAGTCTCTCTTCTTTTTTTCTTTTACATTGACATTGCCATTCTATTCTCACGCAGCAGCTACACAGGCGCCATGCTCATCTGATATGAATCTCACACTCGTACTCAAATGGTGCTCTTACTTAACAGGGAAACAATACAACAGGGTTGCATTACTTTATCGATCATTGATTATTAACCGATTGCTTAACAGAATACAAAACTCATAGCTTAATCTAAGACACGGCCTTCCCTACTCTTCACACGTCCTCGTGTGCCGTGTTTCTTTACTTCGTTCTTAATACTACAAACATATTGGCGTTCCATGCCTTGTTCAAATTCTACTTTATAATTTTAATCAAACAATATCATATGATTTTCATTTTAGCTTAACATTCTCGTTTAGTTTCGCATTTCAACTAAAATTCTTATAATAAATTTTCTTCACAGTGTCTTTTTACACCTTCACTCAATTTCTCTTTCGATTATCAAAATCTCTCAAGCTCTTGCTGCACTCATGCAACGCTTTCACGAATCTTCGTGCGTCATCATAGCCCCCGCCACGTAATCAACCACGCCACACTCCATGTTCGACTCTCTTTCTGCCATCGGTCTGATCTACATAGTGCAGTTATAGCCTTCCCAATCTCAATCTTTTGCACTCACTGGTGGCTTGTGTGCATGGCAATTCCATCACCTCATCTGAATGTGCCTCCTGCGGCGCATCTCTTTCTTCTTAAAGTGCCTCATTCAGCGTATAGCTCTCCTCTAAGATTGCCTCTTTCGTCGGATCGCTCTTCTCTGAGAGTGCCTCAATCGGCGCATCGCTCTCCTCTAATAGTGCCTCAATCGGCGCAACGCTCTCCTCTTAGAGTGCCTCAATCGGCGGATCGCTCTCCTCTAAGAGTGCCTCATTCGGCGAATCGCTCTTCTCTGAGAGTGCCTCAATCGGCGAATCGCTCTCTTTAACATTTACACGTGCCTCAGTCGGCATCACTCGCATCTCTTCATCATCTACATGTACCTCAGTCGGCATTGCTCGCAACTGTTCATGAGCGTACTTTTACGTCCTCTTACTTGCTCAAAACTTTAAAACATATCGGTCTCCAATCAAGCGTCTCAATAATTTCAAATGGTCCCCTTAATTTCGGGTCCACCTTTGTTTGAAGTTTACAACTTTCGCTTTATTCATATCATATCTTCGTTTATCATTTTCTGCATTGCTTTTCATATTTTGTTGGGCTCTGGCTATAATACATTCAACATCTACTTTTTCTTCATCTATCAATGGCATCATTTCCATTGGTCTTGCTTCTTTACCTGTTAAGTCGTATACAAGTCAGCACACATTTATATTATAAGATATCAAATAACTGCATATGGCTATGTAAGAATGACACACAAATTATCAACACATTTACAAAATATGACCCTTTATTTATTGACACAATAAAACTGTAACCAAAAGCAAATTATGCTGAACACACAGTATATCGCTGACTGCACAATGCACAATATGTGTTGGAAAAGTAGCGGTCAGCTAACCCGGTAGTTGCTAAATATGATATTCTGCATTGCTTGCAACTGCTGAGTACACAATAACCTTAAGTTAATTGACACCACACACCTGTAAACTTAGCTATTTTTACCTATAAATATTGTGACTTTTCATCAATAAAATCAGTTATCTTAGTAAAACCTACAAGAAACAATGCGTCCACCTGCACTATCACATACTCCTTAACATCGCTTTTGCCACTTAATTTGCCGCTGATATCGATGTGTATTGTATGCCACGGTATACTAACTTTAGGTATGGAATCTAATTCCACTTTTGATTTACCCGATGACGATTTCGACAGCTTGCACGTAATGCAGTTTTCTACAAACTTTCGCACATACTTAGACATATTCTGAAACCAATATTGAGTATAGACTTTGTCTAAGGTCTTTTTCCACCCCAAATGCATGATGGCTTCATGGATATGGTGTATAATAGACCTTCTGAAGGTTCGCGGTATTATAAGAAGGCATTTCGTTCTACCATTTCTTTGTATTTTCCTATACAGCATACCGAATCTCAACTCAAATGCTTTCGCCTCTTCATTTTGCAACTCATTTTCTTGCAGCTTTTTAATATAGTAGATAATTCGATATAACGATTCTGCTGCGCTAGCAACCAATTATTTGTGATTTGGGCTAACTTTATACAAACTTTACTTATATATTTCGCAACAGGCGCTTGACTTTTTGAAAGAGGATTGAGCGATAGAAAATCGACATGTGCCATGTGCTTTCTCTTTCTATATTCTATTTTAAATTCAAAGGATTGCAAATATGCCCACCAGCAATGGACCCTGGGTGTCACCTCAATCTTGTTATGGCTGGCTTTTAAAGAATTGCAGTCAGTATAAACCACAAATGAGTGGCAATGTAGATAATGGCGGTGGTATTTAACTGCATTGAATACAGCAAGCGTTTCCAACTCATATGAATGATATTTCGATTCGGCACCTCTTGTGCATTTGCTAGAATATTCTATGACTCTCGGCTTGCCATCTACCTTGTGCATCAATATCGCTCCATACCCCTCAGCACTAGCATCATTATGAAGTTCTACTGGAAATTGTGGGTCATAGATATTAAGACAGAATCACTCACTAGAGCTAATATAATTTCTTACAGGGATTGGGTTTTATTTCTCCATTTCCGATTACTTACCTTAGGTATTCGATACTTGGCTTTAAAAATGAGCACTTCGTTACATTGAATGAAAACCCAGCACTAGATAACTTCTGTAATACTTTATCAAGTCTTTCATTAGCCTCTTCTTTAGTGGCGTCAACAATCAAAACATCATCAATATATACGTTGGCATATGAATATGCCATTTCTCCTGAGGCTCGTCTAATTGCTCGTTAAAAAATGGACGAAGCATTCGTCAAGCCAACTGGCATAGCCACAAATTCATATTGGCCATCTTTTGTCACGAAAGCCGTGCGTTCAATAGAATCGCAATGTATCGGTATCTGATAAAAAACCACTTGCCATGTCGAGACTTGAAAATACTTGCTGCCTCTCAATATATCGATTTGATCTGATATTAATGGCAATGGGTATTTATCGGCGATAGTATATGCGTTCAGTTCACGATAATCGATCCATAGACGATCACTACCATCTTTTTTCTTCACTAATAACATTGGACTCGCAAATGGTGATCAACTAGGTCGAATGACCTTGGATGCTAATAGTTCTTGTATGTTGCCTCTAAACTTGATCTGTATGGACGCCTTATTACAGTCTTATTATTATCGATCAAACGAATTTCTAACTCACCAGTTTTTACGTGTCTCTCTGGAATACCCTTAATAAAAGTTTGAGCATATAACTTTTATAGCTCTGCAAGTTTAACTTTATCAGCTTGGCTCAAATCCCCCTCATTGTTTATAACTTCCATAAAGTCAAATTTAACCATGTATAATAACGTATTGATAGATTTGATCTTGTATATGACGAACTAGTTGTCCTCAATTACTACACCTACACCTTGACTGAGAATGTCACGACCAATCAGCACTTCGTGTCTTACATATATGTCCAAAATCACAATAAATAAGATTTCTAAGGAGAAGTTACATATGGTTACAGTGGCAAGTATTTGCATTGTACACGTTACAGAGTTTTCGCCAATGCCACTTATGACTACTGTATTATTTGTTGGTTTGACAATGAACCTATTGGCTAGCTTTTCTTTTATTATTCAGCACTCAGCTCCCGAATCGAAAAGGAATGGAACGAGCTCACCAAATTGATATTATGTCCCTTTCGGCTCATCTATGGTGCACGTTTCCACTCGTCTCTCGTATGCAGCATCGTCTCTCTGATGATGTACCCACTGTGCACGTTAACGAAATGTGTCCAAGCTTCCCACATTTAAAGCACGTCACAGCTAGCCTGTCTTTATATGATGTTTTGTCGCTGTAAGTCGAGCCCTGCCTGAATGCACTTGACTCTGTAGATTTACTTGTACTGCAGTCAGCAAATTTGTGGCCAAGCTTGATAGTAGTGACGTCACTAGTCGGCTACCGTATACAGAGAAACACTCGCTTGGCTTTGGACGACTCTACAAAATATTTAACAAAATGGCTACCGGTGTCTCTATACCATCGTAGCGTTGAACAAATAATTCGCGAAAGTCGGGGCACTTTATTCCACTGTAGCAGATTTATGATAGCCGCTGCGAGGCTCCACCTTCTGATGCGTTGCTCAGCGTCATCACGAGTTCAATACCTTCCAACATATTTATGTCCACCGTTTTGCACCATGCCGTCGCATCTGCACCAACAGCGTCGGTGTTAAACTTCGGTAACGTTACTTTTTTGCTTGCGTGCGCCGCCACAATTCTCTCTATACTGACGCTTCTAATATAAGCAAGTCTCTCTTCTTCTCTTCTTTTACATTAACATTGCCATTCTATTCTCACGCAACAGCTACACAGGCGCCATGCTCATCTGATACGAATCTCACACTCAAATGGTGCTCTTACTTTACAGGGAAACAATACAACAGGGTTCCATTACTTTATCGATCAATGATTATTAACCGATTGCTAAACAGAATATTAACCTAATAGCTTAATCTCCGACAAGCATATATATTTTGTTGGACCGAACCCTTAAATTAAAAATTAAACCGGTTCGGCTCACGGTTCCGATACGTTGTTTAGGTTCGGTTCAGGGTTCAGTTCCACACAGCGAGGAACCCGCAGAGAACCGGTTCCATCGGGTTTGGTTTCAGACCGGTTTGCATCCCTTGTGATGATGTCACTGCTGCCCCATATGGAATGGTGAGCATTGACATCGCAGCCGTATATTGTTGGCAGCTTCTCCTTCCTACAGTTGTCCACCAGGCTTTTATATTTCCGGTGGTGGGCAGGCCACGTCACCAGCGAAGTAGGCAGATGCCTCTACCACAGGGGGGCGTTTTATTTTGCCCTTATGGCACTTAGCACGCAGTCCCTGGTTAGCTATTCTTCGCAAAGTTAATATATTTGCAGGAAATGTTGCATGCCCTAGGTATTGGATCATTTTAATCCCAGATTACTTTGATTCAGCGGTGTACAGGCCTTTGATGCCATTGTTAACCCATGGCTGCTGTACGACGGCTAGCTCAAGATGTTGGTTGATAAACATTCTGGCTAGGACGGCCAAGGCCGCCTGGCGTCACCATCACTTATCCGCTGCTCCAGTGCCTGGTGTTGAATTCTTGGAGTTGCCCTCAACGCCGCTTCCGGTCATCGTGAAGCCAGCTTCATCTGCTGTATCCTCAAGCCTACGGAGCCCCTCGTCCAGCTTTTGCGAGGACATCGGCAGCTCCTCATCCATCCCCTCCAGCTCTTCTGGACCAAGAGTCACCTGCGTCTCGACGCCACGGTCCTCAGCCAATCCGCTGAGTGATCGTCGGAGCATTCGATGACCAGGTACCCAACCCGGAAATAAATGCGTGCGATAACTTGGTCCAGAATAGCCTCCCTAAATGCGGAAAAGTCCCCATGGCTGAGCATTACTTGCGGGTATTCCACAGGATTATTTCTTCGCAATCGCAGCGCACGGCATGCGTGTCTCAAGGCCTATTTACTCTCCACTTAACTTAACTTAACGTAGCTTAACTTAACTTAAGGAATGTATGCGTTTACTCTCAACTTAACTTAACTTAAGAAATCAGTGTGTCAGTGCTGTAGAATTATGTTAGGAGTGTTGTTAAACAAAGAAAAATAAACAGCTGTTATCACATATTGACAACATCTGCATTCAACTGTTTTTAAGCTCGTTGGCTCATTTTGAAAAAATTAATTATGGATAAAGTTGCAGTAGCATTTGGAATGTACATAAGCATCGTAGCATTATAAAAACAGCAGGAAGAGCAGAAGAAAGGAAGCGGCGTTGGGCAGTACGTCCAATAAATCGGAACTGGCACACGAGTGGGTACTTCACCAAGACTTTCTCAGCTATGAGAGATTTGGATGAAGAACAGATTTTTATTCATACCCGAATGCCTAAAAAGCTGTTCCAGTTATTATTGAGTTTGTTGCGTGATAAACTCAGGATGCCGCGACAGCGCATTAGTACAGAAGAGCTACTTGAAATAACATTATTGTATGTTTATTTTCATATATGTACATAAATTATGTGTATGTACTTTATTTGTTATAATTGTTTATTTTAAAGATTTTTATCTAATGGCACAAGTTTGCAATCGATCTTCAGAATCTGCAACCTGCAGGCTCAGAATTAAGTTACGTTAAGTTAAGTTACGTTAAGTTGAGAGTAAACGCTTACATTGAGAGCCCTAAGGTAGATTGAGTCAGCTGACTCTTAGGTTAAGTTAAGTTAAGTTAAGTCGAGAGTAAACAGCGATTCAGTGGACACTGTAGGGGAAGACTTTATCGCTTATCCGACTGCTGCTGCCCTTGACGTGCTAGGACGCTTCTCTGGGCACGCCCTCTTGGGGATGTCGGTTGCAGGCGTCATCGTGTCATTCTGGCGTTTGGAGGCTGGTCCCCTTGCTTCACTCGCCTTTTCTCTGCTGGCCGTTGCCGGTTTCAAGGCCTCAGCGGGGGATAGTCCCTGCTGCAGGTACTTCAGGTACCACTTCGTCTTTGAGCCGAGCAGGTTTTTGCGGTTTGGGCCATCCAAGCCGCCCGGCTCTCCAAGTTGTGGCAGCTGCGCTTTCGGCTGCTGGCGCTGCGTGCCATGCCCCGGACAGCGTTTAGATGGGATAGTCCTACCGTGCTCCCTCTTCCTGCGACTGGGGCGACGTGGGGCTTCTCTTGTCGGCTGTGTGTGCGCTGGGCCAGCCTTTGCGTACGGCCTTTTCTGTTATTGCAACAATCATTCTTCTCCTCTACGAAATAACTTATACTACAAATGGTGATTATAAGTATGACATCTTGAGATTTACTGAGTAAACAACCTAGTAAGTCTAAGAAATAAACTGGCCTGCTCTGATAGACAGATTAATGTCTTTGCTATTAGATTTTGGAATCAGTTACCATCCAACTTAAAAAATACCAGTAGCGCACCCTAGTTTAGTAAGTTGTTAAAAGAACACCTTCGCAACTTATTGCTTTACGTTTAGTATACGTATAGAGAAACAAATCAAAATTTATTTATATTTATAGCTGCTGATAAAATAAATAGCCAACAACTGTAATATTAATAATATATTGTTTAATTTTTGTAATAAAACAATTCAATCATGTAAAAAATTAAAATTTTAGATAAAAGTAGCAATTCTTTCAGCCCTAGGAAAATTTTTATAAACAAATATTATAATAATTATATTAAGTAATTAACCTGCTTGCTTTGGTTAATTTGGCTGTACATTTGTGAAAGATAAATTATTATGCAGCTTCTGTGGGAGAGAACGGGCGTAGCTGTAATCTTTTTGGTTGTTCTTAAAAGGATATTATTAGTAATATACCTTTCATATGATGACGACTCAAAAGGTTTTAAATAAATAGGTGTTCCCGATTTTAATAAACAGTGAGCTGACGACGGCGGCATTTTGCGAAAAATTCACATTTGTAATGCACAATGCCACCAGAATTCAGAATTTTGCTTAAATCTTCCACAATTTTGGAGCTAGAACTACCAAAATTATTATAGACAAACTTAGTCATAGACTGAGCACACCAACGACCGTCCACATCCAGGTATATTTTAAAACTTTTTTGCTCGGGCTGAAACAAAAAAGGTTTTGAAGCAAAAAGTTTCTTAAGAACTCGAATAGTGACTGCAAAAATTTTTTTTCAAAATCTGTTCGCTGAATTTTTAAAAATATCTTAAAATTGCTATTTTGTATAAAAAGTGGATAACAAGTAATATTCAGAAATTTAAAAAAAAAACATAAAAAAAAATACTAACATTTATTGCTTAAGCCCGAGGAAAAAAGCTTTGAAATAGACCTTAACAAGAATTGAAAACTTAAAGGGTTAAGAAAATTATTGTATCAATTAAACGGAATTAAAATGACCGTTCCATTGATACCAAACTTTATATAAAGTAAGTTTAAATTATGAGTAGATTTAATTTAAAATGTTCTCAAAATAATTATGCTGTCGACTGTAATTAGATTTTATTGGTGTTTCGTTAAAAGATAAATTTATGAGCAGAATATTATGAATATACATACATTTTATTAAGTGATCATCCTTGCCTAAGTGAAATAAATGTTTGCTATTGATATTTCTTTTGATATTTTATTGCAAACATATAAAGCTTATATATGAACTAAAGTTATGTGCCTGGTAACTGTGGTAAAATTCCCACTACTAACCATAAAGAGAAAAATACAATTTTTTGCTTTTAATATAATGAGGGTATTCACCAGCTGTTGTAAATTTTAAATCCAAAAGTTTACAACGCAACTACAAAACATATGAAAAAAAATTACGACATTTGTGATGCCCTGGGGTATGTTTAAAAAAACTGTCGTAAAATTTTAAAGTTTTGATGAGTTGAAGTGTTGTCAAATTATTCAAAGAATCGAGTAAAAATACTTGGTATCGAGCCATATTGAGATTTTTGTCTTCATAAAATGCGGTCACACCATACAAACAACAAGTGAAAAGAGTTAGTAAATCGCCAATTTAATTATTTTTCGCTTAATCAAAGCTTATGGCTCACTTTGTATTGGCATTTTAATTTTGTGTGGGTTTTGTTTATATTTTGTCACGGGTAAATTTTTGGCACTGAAATGTCACTTGTCAATACGGTTGTTTTAACAAGACAATTACTACAGTGAATCACAAAGGGGTCGCTCACTAGCTTTCGCGTGGTAAATTTACGCTTTACAGTTTTACGATAACTGGTGAATACCCTCAATATTCATTAAGTAAATAATAATCAGTTGTGTTTGATAATTTGAAGCGTTTTATCATGGGCTCGTTCATGATTACAACAATACGTTCGGGGCTTAATGGTGCTGCAGTACGAATTAAAAAAAAAGACTGCACCACCAACAAATATCTTACAAAATAATACCATACAGTTAGCAATTATGTATTAATTCTTTGATGAATATTTTATAATCGATATAACTATTATAAATCTATTCTCTACAATCGTATGCTTGTACAAACAACAGCAGCTATAAATACAAGTTTAATAAAAGAGATTTCAATATTTTATGTATGTCTAAATATAGAAAAAAAAAACTAGATGATCCATCTAATATTTAATATTATCGTAGCAAAAGTTCATTATGAGCAATGGCGAGCCAAGTAGCAGTTTGTGTTGCAAATATTGTTGACATCGCTCGTCACTACCCTGATCCATAAATCGGTTATTAGATTATAGTTTTTGAGCAATAGAGCTAAGCCTGAAACTGCACAAATAAATAGAAGTTCTCGACTATACTTTTAGTGATAAAATGCCAGCGCCTTGGCATAATATGAGGTAAATGGTCATGATATGCGGTCAGGGGATTGCAGCTGGTTCAATTCCACTTCTTCTTCGCCGCCCTGCATGTGCGGATGTGTGTCTCCATGTCGTGGCGCATCGAACTCTGGTAAACCGGATCTAGAACAAGAGCGAGGTCGAAATCCCGTCATCGAACTGTTATTGCAGCTCCTTACTGTTGGTGGCGTTATCGAACGCTGCGAATTGGAATCAGAAGATGTACGACTACAAAACGGGCTCAGGACACTAGTGCCGGTCAGCGTGTGTGGAGTCAGCTGGGGGAAGCGAGTTTGCCTCGGTAGTCCTGGAAAAATCAATGAATTGCTGCTATGTTTGAACAGAAGGCGCTGTTCGCTCGCCATAATGAAGGCATTAGTATTTGCATCAGCAAAACCTCTCGGCATCTGGCCCGAAATAAAGCTGTGCTGCAGTGCCTCAAAGCACAACGGCACGCTCAGACCATGAGCGTGGGCTCCAGCACATATTCGTGCCAGAATTTCGGCCTGAATTCTGCTGGGCATGACACCAGCCATGTTACAAGGACTACCGGAGACAGTGGTACCACCAGTGCCACCGAACACATTGTTGTGGTTAACGTTCATGATTTCCAGAAGTGGATCAGCTGCTAGCAACGTATTTTGCTGGTCACTGGTGGAGAGCAGTTTGCGATGCAAATTAAGATTTGAACTGTGACGGTCGCGGCTTCGTTTTGATGGAAACGCAGCGTTGCAGCCATCGATGTTGCATTTGTGGTGCAGCTTAAGATGTACGCTTTGGTAGTGGGTCTTCAGGTGAAAATGGTTCTGAAAAACCACTCCACAGGCGGTACATTTTAATGGATTTTCCCTGTCTATAGGCACCTCAGGTTCTGGCTCATGCTCCGATTCTGGCTCTTGTTTTAGTCCAGAGAGCTGCTGTTCAGATTCCGGTTCCCTCTCCAGTTCGGCTTTGAAACCGTCCTTTTTATTTTCAGTCAAATTGTCGTTGCTGTTGCTGCTCTTGCAAAAAAAATCTAAGTCACCAGAACGACCATTAAACAGCTCATCCTGGGCGAGCAGCTCCGTCTTAATTCGCAGAAAGCGGTTCTCATCTGCATCATAACTGAGCGTCAGCTTATCTAACGGCTCCTTTTTCAAAGCCAAACTGCTTTTCGTTAAAAGTGAAAAATCCAGCATGCCAGCCCCAGCATCTGGTATAGTATACCTATTCATAGAAACGGCCACCGGTTCATGGTTGTTTGTTTGGTGATTGCGATTTTCCTCCAGCTCATCTTCCAGCTCGGTTTTAATTAGTAAGTTGACCCCGCTAACGTAGGGCGTAAGCGGGGGCGAGGGGATTGACTTTGTTGATTCACTGGAGCTATTAATCACCTTAGCTTCTTTGGCTGTTGTGTGAGTTTCGTTTGCCTCCGTTTTCATTTCATTGCTTAACTTAATCTTTTTGATGGACAAATCAGCGGCTACACTGTAGGTATCCAGTAAATTATCGCATGAGCTCTCATCGGATTGCACTGTGCAGCGCACAGGATTTTGGCTCTTGCGCTTACGTTTGCTTGCTTGCGTTTGGCCATGAGCGTGTGTCAAATCGGTTAGACTCATCGAATCCTCGTGCTGTTCATCGGCATCAGAGCAACGTTCCGCTTCGGGTTTGCTCGGACAGGGGCTGAGCTGCTGCAGCTCTCTGGTTTGACAGTGACTGTGGGTATGACTGAGACTATGACTAGATATGACAGATGTAGAGTGCTCGTCGCTCTCGTTGTCGTTATCTAGTATGTATTCATGGTGGCTGTGCTTGTCCTTGTCGGGTAAGCTGTCCAGCTCATCACCCACAACCACAATACCATCACCATCAACATCGTCGTCTTCATCATCGACGTCGCCATCGCCGTCCATCTCGTTGTCATCATCGTTCAGCATGTTCATGCCCACTTCGAGTATCTCCACATCATTATCATGTTCATTGCCAGGTTCGAGGGCCTTTCTACGTTGATCCTCGTAACAGTCCAACTTGCTATTGTTTTCCATGAGTGATCGGTGTAAATATTCCTGCCCAGCACCATGCTTTAGCTCCATTACGCTTAGCGCATGATGACGTAAGTCCGGTGGCGGTGTCAGCAGCGGAAAACTGCCGCCGAATGGCCCAAGGCTCGCCATGATGCCATTAGGAGCCTGAAGCAGTAGCGGATGCGGCTGAGCGCTTCTTCCATCGTGCGGAGAGATCTTGCGGCGCAGATGCGGCGAATGTAGTTTGGGATTTGGATTAGCGCTGTGGCGATTCCGCGAACGCCTTGAGCTGAACATCATGCTGCAGCCATCGACGGTACACTTGTGCATCTCACGCAGATGCACTGCCGAAAAGTGAATTTTAAGAGCACCTTTGTCACAGAAGGTCTTTAAGCAAACATTGCACTGGACACGCTTCTTGCCGGTCACCGGATTTATAAACTGCGTTCCCAAATTCGCCGGCATCGAACCCCAGTGACGTTTGCCGCCTGGCGAGTGGCCTGACTTTCGACTCAAGCGCAGGCTCGAGCCTGAACTGGAGGCCAGTGTCAAACGCGTCATCCGCTGCAAACTGCTTGCCGGCTGTGTGCTTGATGCGCTGGACGAGGAGGAGCTGTTGTTTGAGTTGTCAACCTTACCGGCGATAATTGGCAAATGTTCTGACTTGCTAAGGCTTGAATCATCCGGCGTTCTGGGCGGCACAGCGTTGAGGGGATGCGATTGTGAATACTGGCCGTGACTTTGATTACTTGCGTGATTGTGGCAATGACTTATGTGATTAACCTGCGCCTGAGGCAAGTGTGGCTCTTCGTTATAACTATGTTCAGGAGTGCTGCTTGCGACCGATGCCTTGTTAGTATTAAAGTGCTGCTGTTTATGCTGCTGGGGATGCGACGGCTTCGGTGGTGGCAATTGGGGGGGCGGAAGTGACAAGTGATACGGTAGCGAATGCCCGGCCATGGCCAAAGCACTAAAGAACTGATTGCTCTGGGCAGCAGCAGCTGCAGCTGCCGCAGCGGTTGCCACAGCGGCATTCTTCTCACCGGCCGTTGAAGCTTCATTGATGCGACGTTGTGTCTGCTCCATGACAGCTGCCTGGTGCACAGCCTGCTGGTGCTGATGGTGCGCAAAGTCGGTGGCGTTGGGAGGCGCCGCAAGAGCGTTGATTTTGCGAAAATCAATGGGCTGCATATTCTGCAAGCCGTTAAGCGGATTTAGCTTGGCTATGCTCATGCCTGTCGCCTGTGGCAATGAGCCCGCAGCAGAGATGTTGAGTTCCCTCTTGTGCTCCCAATCCCGTTCGCGGTCCCGATCGGGTGATGAGGGCGGATTGTGAAAGTAGCTGGCAGACAACTTCTGATGTAGCTGCGACTGCAAGTGCAGAAAGTGGGCGCTGATGTACTGCGACTGCGATTGTTGTGAATGGGACTGGGACTGTAATTGAGAATGGGAGTAGGAATGAGAATGGTCACCAGCGTTGGCATTTGGCCCAAATCGCGTCGGCAGCGGCGGTGAGCTGCGTCGACTGGTTGACATAACCATGGGACTGGTGCTGACACTTTTCACTCCACGGTCCGAGGCGACCCGCCAACTATAATTGATTCGCAGACGATGGTCATGATCGGGTAGCGAATAACGGTAACCAAGCAGCAGTGCTGGATAATCAGTGGCAGCCGGTCCTGAAACAGCACCGGAGTTACTAATGAGATCTGTGCTGCGTTTTTGGTTGTTGAGTGTTTGATACTGCTGCTGCTGCTGTTGATGCGAATAAGGCAGTGGTGGATGCGTGTGTGACGACTGCAAATGCTGGTGCAAATGCTTTTTTTGTCCAATATTCATCAAAAGCAGCTCCGTTACAAACAACCCTTAATATAGGTAGTTTTGACAATACTGAAGACTAATTGTACATGCTTTCTACCGGATCCTTATTGATGCGTCGTCCGTTATTTAAATATTACAAAAGTTAAGCACGCTGCAAATAAAAAATTAAAAAAAAAAAAGAAGATGATTAGTTGTCTTTAATATTATATTTGTTTAAGTGTTTAGGGTGTAAGCATTTCATTACAAGTAATACAAAACTGTGATGCATTATTTAAGTCAAGTTAACTGTAGTGTTCAACTTTTAATTAAATTTAAAAAAATTGAATAAAATTGAATTTATATTGTTGTTTCTGGCTGGATCGAGGTCCGAGAAATAAAAAAAAGTGTTTTTCTTCTCTCCTTTTCTTTAACAATATATTTCAACAGCTCAACGGCTGTCGTCTTCGGGGCAAACTATATTTTAACATATAACAATTTAGAACATTAAACACAAAAAAATTACATTAATTTCACATTTAGTTTCTCTTACAATTTTTACACGTCCGCTCTGTTCTACGTGGAGTAATTAACTAGTCTTCAGTAAGTGTTTGTATATGTGCGCAGTGTCGGTTTTCTAGTTATTCGCTTGTCGTTTGGTATGTCTATTATGTGCAGCATTTCGAGTGTAAAGCGTTTGTTTTAATTTTGTTCTTGTTGCAGTATAGAAGTTTCATCGAAATTCGGTGTGTGGCCACTTTCCGCACAGTGTGCTGCGAGAGCTGTTTTCTGTATTATTGTTTGACGTATCAGTCTGATGTCGGATTTGTGTTGAGAAATTCTCGTCTTAACTTGCATTTTGTTCTGCCTATGCATACTGTGTCGCAAGTAAGATTGTCGTCTCCATTGCATGGTATTTTGTAAATAACGTTGTCCCTGTCCATAGTTTTAATTTTACATTTTGTTTTGTTGAAGAATTCTTTCATTTTTATGTATAGCTTATGGGCTATAATGGTGTTAGTATTGTCGTAGCAATCTGAATCTAACCTGAAGACGACAGCCGTTGAGCTGTTGAAATATATTGGTAAAGAAAAGGAAAGAAAAAACACACTCTTTTTATTTCTCGGACCTTGAGCCAACCGGAAACAACAATATAAAATTGAAAGGTCGCCAATTAAAACCATCTAAAACATTTTTATTTTGTCAACTTTAAACGCTATCAGACTCTTTTAATTTTTTATGTTTTGTAGTTGATTTTATTTTTTACAAATAAAAAATATTATATTTAAGATTAAAGTACTTAAATCAGTCCCATTCATACCTTAAATAAGCGCAAAAAGTAATATAAAGCTAATTGTTTTAATATTTATAAGAACAAGAAAGAAACCTCAATTATGACGTACTCCTCGAGCTTACGCATTGTGATTAAACTTCAGTCTTCAATTCCTTTGGTGTTCAATATCCGATTTCAAAGATAATTTCAGAATTGAAACATATTTATTAACATTTAAGATTTTAATTATATTAATAACATGTGTTTTGAGGAAACCAGATAAGAAATCGATAATTTGAAACAAACTTGCCCTGTCAATAATTTGTGAGACCGTGTACTCCAAGTCGACGCCTTTATAGAAACAGACGGACAAGCATACATTGACTTAGAATCGCTGCTGATAAAGAATATATATTCTTTATGGGGTCGGAGATGCTTTCTTCTGCCTGTTACAATTACACTCAATTATACTGCGTTGTGTTGCTTCGGTAGTCGCGCTCGCTTCGATCATTGTTTTGTTCGTGAGTATTTCTTGCTTATGAGCTCTTTTTTTATACTTTGATACCGAAGGTCTCATAGTATATTGGTTTTGTGCAATGTCCGTCATGGTGTCCGTCTGTCCGTCTGTCTGTCTGTCCGTCTGTCCGTCTGTATGAACGCAACTTTTTTCGACACCCGTAAAGCTAGAGACTTGAAACTTTGCAATTATGTTTGTCTATAGGCGCGACAGATAAAGTGTCAAGATTGGGGTGCCACGCCTACTAGGAGACTGGGAAATCGATAAATTCGATAACTGAAAACCGATAAAACCAAATATTCCTCACATTCTTACAGCTAGAGTTACCAAATTGCACGCAGATAGCTAGTCATGTCCCTGAAAAAACTGCATCAAAATTTTGGATGCCACGCCCACTCCTTCCGCCCCCATCATCCCTGCTCCTTGAAACTGGAAACGCCTATAGTTTTTACATTTTTTGGGCTAGAGACACCAAATTTTGTGTCAAGATAGATATTGACGTTCCACAAAAAAATTCATCAAAATGTTGGATGCCACGCCCCCTGATTCCGCCCCCATCCCCCCCTTTACCATGAAATTGGAAACGCCTATAGCTTTCACATTTTTTGGGCTAGAGCCACCAAATTTTGTGTCAAGATAGGTACTGACGTTCCCCATCAAATCTTGGATGCCACGCCCCCTGATTCCGCCCCCATCCCCCCTTCTCCAAGAAATTGGAAACGCCTATAGTTTTCACAATTTTTGGGCTAGAGCCACCAAATTTTGTGTGAAGATAGATATTGACGTTCCCCAAAAAAAATTCATCAAAATTTTGGATGCCACGCCCACCTCTGCCTTATAAAATCGGAATCGGCTACATCTTTAACAGTTTTTGAGCTAGAGCCACCAAACTTGGTAGGAAGATTGATAGTGACAGTTAAAAACATTTGATTTAAAATTTTGGATGCCACGCCCACCAAAGCCACCCGCCTTATAAAATCGGAATCGGCTATATCTTTAACAGTTTTTGAGCTAGAGCCACCAAACTTATTAGGAAGATAGATAGTGACAGTTAAAAACATTTGATTCAAAAATTTGGATGCCACGCCTACCTCTGCCGCCCACCTTTTAAATTTGGGAGTTAAGTTATCTTCCACAGTTTTTGAGCTAGAGTCACCAAATTTGGTAACATGATAGCTGGCGATGTTTACCACATGGCCCACTCCCTTCGCCCCTGCGTTCCCCCTTATCAACCGTTCTTTTACTGGTATAAAAGTATTCCGCAGTCGGTTGCGTCCGACTGCAACGTTTTTACTTGTTTTGTATTGCCTTTAGAGTGGAAATGTTTCATTCTTGAAATATCAATATAATATTTTTGTGAGACAGTAATATTCTATTATCTCTATATTTTTATTATTTATTTATTTATTAAATATTGATAATAAAGCTTATAAAGCTTATGTTAACAGGTTGAGTTATAGTTATAGAGTTATATAAATTGTCTTACAAATTAGTATAATGCCGGATATATTTATATATGTACAAGTGTGTGTGTTTTGAATATTTACAAGTGAATAATTATTTTTTTATATTAAATATCTTTATAAAGATTTGTTTTCTTAAGGAAATTAATAATTTTGTAATATTTGTTTTGTCATTAACAATGCTTAGGCAGATGGAGGGTTGCATGTTGTTAAAGATTTCACGTCTGGCTCTTTCGAAAGCTGGACAAGAATTTAGGATATGAAGAATGTTTGAATTTGACTTTTGATTGCAAAATTTACAAATTTGTGAAATAGTTTTATCTATATAGTGTTGGTGTGTTATTTTTGTGTGGCCTAAACGAAGTCGAATTATTTTAATTTGATCGAGTCTGCAAAAATCATGTTGTGTGGTATGTTTCAAGTAATCTGTGATATTAAGTTTGTTTTTGTTAATTTCTTGATAGTATTTTGTACAGGTATTTAAAGATTCTTGGTGTTTTTTATACAATTTGTTTTTTAAAAATTTGTGTAAGTCTGTGGTGTTTAAATTTATTGTTGTAATTAGGGGCATTTGTAATGCCATTTTTGCATTCTGATCTGCATATTCATTACTTTTTATGCCACAATGTCCTGGAACCCAGGTTATCTTTATTTTTGGCGAGTATTTAGTGAGATATGATCTTATTTTTGTAGGGTATAAATCAGTATTATTAATGTTGGCTATTGCGTCGAGGGATGATAATGAATCTGTTGCGGGCTGGCAACTCTTAGAACATTTTAGTCGATGACTATCGTATGATTTACCGACGCGATCTACCGATAAAAAGACAAGGAGTAATTATCGAGTGTCGTAAGCATCAGAAGCATCATCGCGCGTCTTTTTCGTTTCTTAGTAGTTCTTATATTTTATAATAAAAGTTAATAGCACCAAAACCTGGTCATTGTGTAATTTACTTGGAGAGAACATTAATATTTATTATCACACACATATTGCGATAAATCTGTACAGATGATAAATTGTTGTCCTGTTTTTTTTTTTAATAGTTTCAGTAATAAATTCTAGTGCTTCTAATATTGCTATTATCTCGGCTGACATCACAGATGAATAAAATGGAAGAATACCGATTTTTAAAACGGTATTTTCAGTGGTTATTGCAAAGTATAAATGAATGTGTGATTTATATATTTTGATTTAAGATTTTGAAAGTGACCTTGGAATATAAGTGGTGATTTATCTTTCTTTCTATATTTACGCAGATTGTTTATAATTAAGTCTTCTGGAAATAGCCAATTAGGTTCAGTTTGGAATTGTTGGATTTTGTGTGGAAAGAATGGAATGTTATAGTTGTTACTAAATTGAATTGCTTTAACTATGGTAGATGAAATTTTCCCAACTATTTTAAGTGTTTTGATATTTTTTATTACATCATAGTTGGGGGAGTTTAGTGAGTTCAAAAAATTTTTGTAAATAGTACTTGTAAGATAATCCCTTTTATTTACTAAATCTGGAATATTGGTTTCATATAGAAGGTTTCTTATAGGAGTAGTTCTATGCGCGCTTAAAGATATTCTTAAAGCAGCATTAAGTAGTGTGTTTAGTTTGTTGAGTGTTGATTTTTGTGTGTTACCATATATAAAGAGTGCGTATTCCATTTTTGAAAAGATGATTGCTTTAGTTATATTAATTAGTGTGTAAGAATTACAGTTACATTTTTTGCTTGCAAGACATTTAATTATATCTAATTTTTTTAAAATAGAATCTTTTAAACTGTTAATGTGACTATGCCAATTGTATTTGTTGTTTAATGTAAGTCCTAAAATTTTTACGGATTCTACATATAGAATGTTGAATCCATTACATTCTATTAAGTTTTTGCAGTTATGTTTTCTGCATATGTGCAGTTGTTTGCATTTGGTTGTTGAGAGTTCTGCTCCCGAGTATTTACCCCATTTGATAATTTCAGCAAATAAATCGTTCAGATTAGTTATTGAGTTCTTCTCTAGTCTCTTGAAACTAACCAAGAGCTGAAAGTCGTCAGCATATGCACAACATTTTATTTGTTTTTTAATTGAAATAATATTAGCTAATTTATTGTAGGCTATTAAAAATAAAACAACAGAAAGGGGTGACCCTTGAGGAATACCGTTTGCTAGGGGAAATATGTCAGACATGAAGTTTCCTACCCGGACAATAATTTTACGATTTTTAAAGAAATTTTTGATAAATTTAATTATTTTTGGACCCAGTTTCCATTCTTGCAATTGGTCTGTGATGGCATGCATGCCAATTCTATCAAAGGCCTTCGAGAAGTCGAGGGATAGGATAGAAATGTGCCCTTTTGTTGCTAAAGTTTTTGTTACTAGATGGTCTACATAAATTAGAGCATCTGTAACCGATTTGCCATTTTTAAATCCTTTTTGATTTTTATTGAGTAAATTCTGCTTAGTGACGAACCACCATAATATTTTTGAAACTATTTTTTCTAATGTTTTGGCTATGCAGCAATTTAGCGAAATTGGACGGTATGATGAAGATTGAAGTTTACCAGTTTTAGGTTTATGTATTGGGATTGTAAGATTTGTTTTGTAAGTTTTAGGTATATGTGAGTCAAAGATATTATTATAGTTTTGTAGTAGTCTATGTTTAAAACTTATTGATAAATTTTTTAACATTGGGTAAGATATTCGGTTTAGCCCAGGTGTTGAACCTTTAAGTGATTTCAGCGCTTGCAGAAGTTCAGAGTATACAATTTTTCCCTCTTTTACTAGAGCTGTGGGTGTAGGTTGGTAGGTCAAAAAGAATTAGAGTATTTGTGAGTTATAAACTCCGAACTAAATTGAGTATCTTGTGAAGCGTCGGACCAATATTTTGCAAAGTTGTTAGCTATCGCTTTTTTACAAATTATATTTTCGTCTATGCAAGTTGGGTTATTAATGCAGTGAATTGTTTGCGATGGATTTAATCCACAAAATCTTTTGATATTTGACCAGATCTTATTGCTGGGGGTGGATGGTTGAATTTCTGATGTGAAGGCTAATGCAGATTGTTTTTTACTATTTTTAAGCTCTAGTCTAAATAAAGCGCTGGCTTTTCTGAATTTAATTATGTTGTCATTGGCTATGTTTCTTTTTAGTTTGCGCCAAGCCCTATTTTTCTCTATTTTTAGGTGTGCAAGTTGGTTATTCCACCACGGAACTTTGAATTTATTGGTTTTTGTTGTTGTTTGTGGGATGGTATAATGAGCACTTTGTAATATAATTTTATTTATATTAGCACTTTCTTTGTTGATGTTTTTACAAATGGTTATTTTGGAATTTAATTGCTCCGTCAAGTCGGCGTATTTGTTCCAGTCTGCGTGTTTAATTTTAAAATGGGGTCTGCTAGTAGGTCTAACATGTTGATTTGAAAAAAATTGAGTGACAATTGGGAAATGGTCACTGCCATGCAGGTCGTCTATTGTATACCAGTTGGCGTTTGGTAAAAGTTCTGGTGAGCAAAAAGTTAAATCAATATTAGTGAATGTGTTGTGTGTACTGAAGTGTGTCGGTGATTTGTCATTTAATAGAGAGAGGTTGGAGTTAATACTAAATTTTTCCATAGTTTTTCCTCTTTTGTTGATATAAGATGAACCCCATTTAGTGTGACTGCTATTAAAATCACCTGTGATTATCACTGGTGAGTGGTTTATATGGAAAACATTGCTTAGGTTATTGTGAGAAAATGAGGTTGACGGGGAGATGTAAGAAGAAAATATAATTATTTTTTTTTTTAAAAGATTCTATTTCTGCTGCTATGTTTTCAAAGTCTGTGTTTGTATTTACTTGCGTAAATTGGATTGATTTATGAATTAAGAGAGCAACACCTCCGAATCTGTTTGTTGCTGTGTTGCTGATTATAGTATAATTTATAGGAATAGGTATGTTTTTATTTACACTATGGATTTCTTGTAGAGAAATAATTGAAGATGTATATTTGGCAGTTGGTATCAAAAGTTTACTATAATTATTTAAGTAACCTTTAATGTTCCATTGCAGTATGAACAATGACATTAGAATAAAGAAAAATATATTTTTGTACTGTAAAGTATATGTTTTGATTATGATTTTAGTGAACTTACTGTTATGTTTTGTTTTGATTTGTTTTTAGTGTTTGTTGTCTCAACACGACGAACGGAGAGAGGGAGAGGGCCACCCTACGTTCCAGTCTAAGAGAGTCTGGAAGCTTCCCGATCTCCGTTAGTCGTGCTGAGACCACTCAGTGAAAGAGAGAGGGCTACTAAGTTTGCTCCATATCTGAGTTGTTATCAGTGTCTAGAGTATTGTTTATGGTTTTGCTTTTAACTTTTGATTTTATTTGACTTAGTTTTCTTTTTGATGTTGTGCGTGGAAGCACTTGTACTTTTTGTGTTTTTAGCTCATTATTGTTTTTGGAAATCTTACTTGCTATTGAAGGTGACTTAATTATGTCCTCTAAATCAGCATAGTTTAAAGTAGCACGTGTGGCTGTGATTGGAATAGTTGGTGCTTTTACTACTGTACTGTTTGAGTGTTAAGTTGTTGTAGTATTGGAATTGTTTTGTGATAATGTTGTCGGCGTTCCCTCGGAGTGTTTAGCAGCCTGGGAATATTGGAGAGATCCGCTTAGATGTTTTTGATTATAAATTTCATAAGCTGTTTTGTTATCCACTTGTCGAGTTATTTTGATCACTGTTATTTCTTGTTGTTTAAGATATATTGGACATTTTTTGTCGATTGAGGAGTGGTTGTTGTATGGTAGTTTGTTGACCTTGCAATTTATACAGGCTATGTCATTGGAGCATGTTTCGTTGTTTTCCTTGTTAGTATGTTGATCACTTCCACGATTTTTGCACATTTCGTTGTTTCTGCATATTTTGAAAGTATGCCCAAAGCGGAGGCATCGGTTGCAGCGGAGTGGTGCTGGAATGTATTGTCTAACTGTTGTTCTCTCATATCCAATCATTATGGATTCGGGGAGAGAGGTTGAGGCGAATGTAATGATAAGAAGTCCGGTTTCAGTTAGATCGTTTCCAATTTTTCTCATTATTTTTATACTTTGATACCGAAGGTCTCATAGTATATTGGTTTTGTGCAATGTCCGTCATGGTGTCCGTCTGTCCGTCTGTCCGTCTGTATGAACGCAACTTTTTTCGACACCCGTAAAGCTAGAGACTTGAAACTTTGCAATTATGTTTGTCTATAGGCGCGACAGATAAAGTGTCAAGATTGGGGTGCCACGCCTACTAGGAGACTGGGAAATCGATAAATTCGATAACTGAAAACCGATAAAACCAAATATTCCTCACATTCTTACAGCTAGAGTTACCAAATTTTGCACGCAGATAGCTTATCATGTCCCTGAAAAAACTGCATCAAAATTTTGGATGCCACGCCCACTCCTTCCGCCCCCATCATCCCTGCTCCTTGAAACTGGAAACGCCTATAGTTTTTACATTTTTTGGGCTAGAGCCACCAAATTTTGTGTGAAGATAGATATTGACGTTCCCCAAAAAAATTCATCAAAATTTTGGATGCCACGCCCACCTCTGCCTTATAAAATCGGAATCGGCTATATCTTTAACAGTTTTTGAGCTAGAGCCACCAAACTTGGTAGGAAGATTGATAGTGACAGTTAAAAACATTTGATTCAAAATTTTGGATGCCACGCCCACCAAAGCCACCCGCCTTATAAAATCGGAATCGGCTATATCTTTAACAGTTTTTGAGCTAGAGCCACCAAACTTATTAGGAAGATAGATAGTGACAGTTAAAAACATTTGATTCAAAAATTTGGATGCCACGCCTACCTCTGCCGCCCACCTTTTAAATTTGGGAGTTAAGTTATCTTCCACAGTTTTTGAGCTAGAGTCACCAAATTTGGTAACATGATAGCTGGCGATGTTTACCACATGGCCCACTCCCTTCGCCCCTGCGTTCCCCCTTATCAACCGTTCTTTTACTGGTATAAAAGTATTCCGCAGTCGGTTGCGTCCGACTGCAACGTTTTTACTTGTTTTTACATGAGTTACGTTTTGGTATTCAAGTTCCTTTTTAATTTCTTCTTCACTTATATCACGAAGCTCATTTTAGTAAATTACACAGCTTGACAGTTATTAAGCGATCGATGTTCAGTTACGGTGACTGGAATATTTTCCGTGAATTGTTTCATTTTTAATAGTTTATTTATTTGTTGTGCATTTTTGGTTTTTACAAGTAGATCACCACTTCTAAGTTTCTTGCATGAGTGTACTTCCCCTCCACAGCAGAAATCAATTAGTTTTTTATAGCGAAAGGTGATAATTTAAAATGTTTCTCATTTTCATCGTTTCAAGAGATCACTAAATATTTAGTACCATTAAAGTACAGATTTTTAATATTGTTGGAGGCCAACAGTGTTGCCCCCATGGGATTTTTTGGGTCCGGTGGATCGCCTCCGCCCATGGTGGAGGCTTAACGAAATTCTCTTTCTCTCTTTTGTCGAATATGTTGGTCCGTTAGATTTTATGTAGATAAGCGCCCTTAATTGAGCGAATTGAGAGTATACGAATTGAGATAAGCTGCAAAGTAGTGAATTTAGCCGTCGATACGTCTGATCACAACGATAGCTAGTTTGAGACTGTATATTTTTATTACTATAATTAAATATTGTGCTTTTGCACACCAAAAATGTGCGAACATTTATGCCCGGTCCAAGGACAATACGCACACTTCTAATCTCGGATGTCCGTTCTGGTCATGCCGAGAGTTGAAGAAAAATATGTATAATTTCATGTGGCAAAAGCAATCTGGCTTTAAAGAGCTTTTCCTTTTATTTACAAAAGTGTCTGAACTGTTCTCAGTTCAGGATTCCCAATTCATGAATTCGGAATCACCGAAGCGTAAGAAGCCACTTGTAAGTCGGTCTCCTACATCTCCCTTAACGGAGGATCAGAAGAAAACTCGTAAAGTTCATAAAGTAAATGTTAGATCTAAAGTAGCTTCAGTCCCCTCTCCAGATACTGGCGAGAAAATGGATGAAAATGCCATTAGCCCTATGGATGTTGTAACATCCAATCCCGGTCTTTCGGTTCAAAATGAGCCAAACATTTCTTATACTAAAATATCTCAGACTGCGGCTCCTTTAGCGCGCTCTGTTGAGGGTGTGTGCTCAATGGCTCCTTCGGAGGTCGGTTGCGTTGAGGTGACTGACATACGAATCGAGCCAAATAGTGACATACTTCAGACTTTGGCTCCTATAGGGGGCTCAGTCGAGAATATTTTAAAAAAATTTGTAGGTGTTCCACCTAAAAAACATGATTTGACATCTGAAGATGTAAAGGTCTATATTCAGGCCAAATCCAAAGCCACAGTTTCGGTGGAAACATTTAAGTTTGCGTTAGACCGTGATATCTCGTCTTTTAAAATTAGTGTTTCAAACAAAGATTTTAATGCTATTTGCAATAAAAAACTTTGGCCAGAACATATAGTAGTGAAAGAATATACTTTAATTAAAAATAAATAGAAAAATTGGACTTCGATTGTATCCCCCTCTTTGGTGACTGGGCCTAGTACTTCTGATAGTTCAAAAAACTAACAACCTCCTTCTCATTGGGCTATCAGAATGTTAGTACTTTGTATCTTGATAGCCAATCTTTTCCCTTTCATGTCGTTGCCTTCACGGAAACGTGGTTAATACAAGACATACTTAACTCTGAAATATTATCTAACAGATTCTGCATCTTTGGAAAGGACCGCCCTCTCCTCCGTGGCGGTGGGGTGCTTATTGCTGTTGATGTTGACTTACCTTCTGAGACAGTAATATTAAATGGTTCTATAGATATTGAATTTGTTGATGTTAAGTTAAATATTAATTTTTTTTTTTTTATTAACTTTGCTATTTATTTTTTGGTTATATCCCTTAATATATAAGAGCAAGAAACTGACAAAAAGTTTACAAATCTTACAAACATTAATTACTAACAGTTACTTTTTGAACTGGTAAATTGGAATCGCGTTCCTCAACTCATCGCTGGGTAGGAAGATCATTACGATGAAGGCGGGATCGGCTGCACGTGTTTGTGAGGCCTCTCGCGAGATTGTTTGGGTGCGATGAGAGCTTGCTCAAGTACCTTTCCTTGTGTTCCGCTATGACTTTCCTGACCGGTGGATCGTTTAAGTCCCTTTGTATGTTTTCGTTGCGAACGTACCACGGTTCCCCGGTGATAGTTCTTAGGATCTCCGACTTGGCTCTTTGCACGATGTCGATGTTACTGCTGCACGCGTTACCCCATAGCTGGGAGCCATAGGTCCAGATTGGTTTCAAGACGGAGTTGTAGAGCAGAACCTTGTAGTCCAGACATAGCGGAGAGCGAGCGTTGATAAGCCAATGGAGGCTATTGGCTTTGGGTTTAAGCTGTGTTTTCTTAGCTTCAATTTGCCTGCGCCATGTAAGTCTTCTGTCCAAGTGTACTCCCAGGTACTTTACTTCGTTTGCTTTCGGGAGTGGAGTGTTGTTAAGCGTGAGTGGTGGACAATCTTGCCTGTTTAGGGTGAAAGTTACATGTTTACATTTTTGTACGTTTACCTTAATTCGCCAGTCGAATAGCCAGTTTTCTACGATAACGATGTGACGAGCAAGTTGTGTTGTTGCTTGCAGTGGTCATCTGGAGCGGCTGAGAATAGCTGTATCGTCAGCAAAGGTTGATATTGTTAGGCCTCTGCATGTAGGGATGTCTGCTGTGTAGAGAACGTATAGTGTCGGCCTAAGAACGCTGCCCTGAGGAATGCCAGCTTCAATACGGTGTTCGTCGGATATTGCAGAGTTGCATCGTACTGCAAACTTCCTGTCGTAGAGGTACGACTGTAACAGTTTATGTGTGTTGACTGGGAGCGTTGTTTTGATCTTATACATCAGACCTTCCAACCAGACTCTGTCGAACGCCTGAGACACATCCAAAAATATTGCAGTGCAGTATTCTCGATTTTCGAACGCGCCTCGTATTTCTGATGTTACGCGGTTGACCTGCTCAATAGTTCCGAGCTTTTCACGAAAACCGAATTGATGTGATGGGATTATGTTATGAAGATTTAGCAATTGATTAATCCGAGTCAGCAAACATTTTTCGACGAGTTTCGATAGACACGATAAAAGGCTTACAGGTCTGTACGACGAGGGAACTGTTCTATTTTTACTCAGCTTTGGAATCATTATGATGATAGACTTTTTCCATCTCTCTGGAAAGTGCCCGAATTGTGTGATTGCATTGAATAACTGTGCAATGATGCAGACTGCACAATAAGGAAGCTCAATAATCATCTTTGGGGATATTAAGTCCCAGCCCGGGGATTTTTTTGGTTTTAGTTGCTGGTTGATAATTCTTGCGACTTCATTCAAGCGGAAAACAATTGGCTCATGTTGAAGCCGAGAGTCGTTTATAACGGTCGGGAGTGCGAACGCGTTTGTAGCAGGATTTGGTTGGAAAACATTTTGCAGATGATCCGCAAAAGTGTTGGCTCTGTCTTCATCGCTCCGGGCATTAATGGTGTTGATATTTATATTTCTTGTTCCTATATACCACCATTATCTGACAACTCTGTCTACAATGAACATTTATCAGCAATAATTTCCATTTCCTCTATGCTTTCAGATCGTAATATTCTTGTAGTTCTTGGCGATTTTTATATTGCTGATGCTACTTGGATTTCAAGTCCGGACTCAAGCGTGTTGACCCCCGTGGGGCAGACTGATTTTCTGGATGGTTTATTTGAAATGTCATTGGGTCAGATCAATGGAATTCCAAATTCTCTTGATAGAATGCTTGATTTGGTATTTGTTTCGGATCCATCCACTCTATCTGTGCTAAGATAGCTTCCCATATCCACTTCCGAAGACTTATACCACCCGACGTTGGAGGTGTTGATCACTTTGCCTGCCTGTGCCGTACGCCAGTGTAGTGAAATATTAAGACAAGTACGTCGATTGCGGAAAACCGATTTTGTAAAACTTACACGGCTCTTAGCACTGGTTGACTGGTCGTCCCTCTGTGGTTCTGAGGACTTGGAAACTGCAATCGGAATTTTTTTATAGCACCTTAGACAATTTATTTGACATGTGTGTCCCTTTTGGTAAGCCAAGTAGAAAAAACAAACCTGCATGGCTTACCCGAGAGTTGACAGCCCTTAAAAATCGAAAATCTAAGCTTTGTAAGAGTTTCAGAAAATCTGGCTCTTCTGTTCATTACTCATCATACTTGATTGCGCTTTCCAGTTTTTAAGTCATGAATAACTCATGTTATAAAAATTACCTAAGTCGGTGCAGACTACAGTTTCAGCAAGATCCTAAGAGGTTCTTTGACTTCGTTAATGCGAAGCGAAAGTCATGAACACTTCCATCTAATGTATGTTTTGAAAACAAGTCGGCCAACTTAGATCAGGCAATTGCCGATTTATTTGCCAAATGTTTTCAAACAACATACAGTTCATTTGATAATCTGGTTGATCTGCCTTACCCGTATCAGGATATTGCCTCGAATTGCATTTTTCAACCAATAATCACGGAGTGTTCATTACTACGTGATCTACAGGGTATTAAGCCTGTATTTTTCCCGGGACCTGACGGCGTACCAAGCTGTGTGCTTAAGTACTGTGCTGATGGTCTCTTAAAGCCTTTGCATAAATTGTTGAGTGAGTCTATTGAGAAATGTTCTTTTCCTAATATCTGGAAAGAATCATGTATTATTCCGCTCCATAAAAAAGGAGACAAGTCTATGTTCAAAATTATAGGGGTATATCCAAATTGTCTGCTGTACCAAAAATGTTTGAGAAATTAATAACTTCTCAATTACAACATTTTTGCAGATCTTTAATTTCACCGTGCCAGCATGGATTCATAAACAAAGATCTACTACCACTAACCTGTTAGAATTTACTTCACTAGTTGTTAATGGTTTTCAAAATAAAATGCAAACAGATGTTACTTACACTGATTTCAGTAAGGCATTTGACTCGGTTAATCACTACCTCTTACTTCATAAACTTCAACTTTTAGGTTTTCCCAGCAATCTTATTCGGTAGATAAGGGAATATTTAACTCATAGAACACAGAGAGTCAGTTTTAATGACGCTGTCTCTAAGGTGGTTCATGTCACTTCCAGTGTTCCGCAAGGAAGTCACCTTGGACCTTTATAATTTAAACTTTTCATCAATGACCTTCCATCTGTTACTGACCACTCTCGTGCTCTGATGTATGCTGACGATATAAAATTATGCATGTCGGGTACTGCTCTGTTGTCTGCTCAAAAATTACAAATAGATTTGAATAATTTTCAAAATTGGTGTCGCGTTAACTTACTTAATCCGAATATCAATAAATGTAAAGTCATGTCTTTTTTAGACACCTGCCCTTTTCAAATATATATATTCTTGAAGCTAGTCCGTTTGATCGCATTGAATGGGTTGACGATTTAAGTACCCGTTTTGACCCGAAACTTGAATTTCACAAGCATATCTCTTGTTGTTGTACCTGTCAGGAAATATCTTTTAAATCCGGCTCGATCGACCAAAAGATCAAATTCGCTGTGTTTCCGGAATGCTGACCAATTACACTCGTGTCAAAGTGTAATACCAGTTGCCCGCACCCTCACAATGTTAGCCGATTTAAGTTTAGATTATACTTCTTTAATTTCAACACAAAACGATCTTACTTCTTTAACATTTTTACACACACTCACTCTGAGCGTCGCTTCTTAACAGTGTTGCCATATACTTTTTTCAAAAATAACTTTAAAAATACCTTATGCATGGCCTTGCCAATCTGCCTACATAACATCGTTAAATTCAAATAATATAGTCTGTTAAAATCAAAACAAATTCACAACATTCTCCTCCCAAAGTATTGTTTTTATAATACAATACTTTTTACATTTGTTTCTGTATTACGTCTAGTTTAATAAGTTTGACAACAGATCTTCTATAAATTCCATTTTGAGTCTTAACATCTGCAATTCTTATCCGACCATCTTGAGAGGGGTATATACATATTTACAGCCTTACCCATTGGCCATGTATTTCTTGGAAGATTTGAATCCATAATTATAACAATATCTCCTATATCTATTTTTCCTTGATCTTTGTGCCATTTTCGACTATATAACAAGTATTGGCGATAATCTTTCTTCCATTTTTGCCAGAATAAGTCTGCAATTCTTTTAGACGCCTTCCACATATTTATACATTTTAGATCTTTGTCAATGGCATCTGAGTAAAAGGAATCTAGATAATTTGATCCGATTAGAATACTGTTTGGAGTCCGTCTCATTTGAATCAGAAGAAATATAATGGAGTGGTCTACTATTTAACATAAATTCGATTTCGCATAAAACTGTTCTTAAAACATATTCCTTTGGGTACTTTTCTTTTACTAAATATAACAAATACTTTTTGACAGATTGAATCAGACGTTCCCATGCTCCTCCCATGTGGGGCGATAAGTGTGGATTAAAAATCCACGTACATTTTTTTGTGGTCATAAACTGAATAAGTTCATCTTCCGGCCAACTAGATATTATTTCCTTAATATTATTACTTGCCTTTCTAAAATTAGTACCATTATCCGAATACATCTCAATAGGAAAACCTCTGCGGCTACCAAATTGGCGAAAGACATTTGTAAAAGCATTACAGGAGAGATCTTCTGCAATTTCTAAATGTACAGCTCGAGATGTCATGCAAGTAAATATGACTCCATAGCGTTTTACGTGACTTCGATTAACTAAAATTTCGATTGGACCAAAGTAATCTACTCCTGTTTTAAGAAATGGTCTCTCAGTTGGCTGTACTCTACATGTAGGTAACTGACCTATAATTGGTATAACAGGCTTGGCTCTCTTATTTTTACAATATTGACATTCTCGAATTACTTTTTTAATAACACTTCGACATTTAACTATCCAAATCTCTGACGTATATTAGCTAAAACCGTCTCCGTTCCAAGGTGGCAATTCTTTACATGATAATATCTTACTAGACACGTAGTAAGCGCATGTCCTTTACTTAAAATAATGGGGTTCTTAGAATCATAATCATAACATTCTTCTGTAATATTATTCAATCGTCCACGTAGTCGCAAAAGTCCGTCGTCTGTCATAAAAACATAAAAACATTCAATCTCATCTTTATATGAATCAGATTGTATGGATTTATAAACAAGATATTCTGCTTTTTTGACCTCATCAATAGTCAATTCTGATTGTGCGTTTCTAGCTTTTATGTTCTTTAGCTTGTTTATTTATTTTAAAAGCCATGCTGTGGTGCGTATAAAACGATTCCAATTGGAAAATCTAGATATGTCTGGTAGTATCATTAAGTATGTATGCGTAGAGGAGTCAAATCGCGTTTTCCCAACTGTCGAAAAAATGCGTTGTGGAGGAACCACCATCATTCGGCTGCTCAAAGCAGTGAGCCGAACGCAAATTTTGCAGACCATTTGCGTAGCTAAAAAAGTGCAAGTCATTCATGCGCCGGCGCTTGTCTCGGTACAGACGGAGTGCCAGCAATTTGCTGTGTATACGTCTGTATGTCAGCGACATGATCGCCGTTAGGTGTATATATGTGTGTATGTATGTTTATGTATGCTGTTTGCTCTGAGCTGCTGTATATTGTGGAAGGGGGATAGCAGCAGCAGAGTGCGAACAACAACAACACATGTGCATTTTTTCTGTATTTGGTGGCTCCGAGCTCAAATGAAGCAAAAATCATTAGGGCGAATGTATACCTAAATACACATATATATGTGTGTGTGTATGTGCGCATGCATATTTTTTCAGTTTTTTGTGGCTCTCAAGTGATTTGGGATTTTGTTACTTTTCTAGCAACGCATATCAATGTGTGCGTGCATGTGTATGTTCATATGCAGCACATTTGAATGTATGCGTAGCAATTGCCTTGGATATTCCTGACCTGTCTCAATTTTAATGATTTTTTAGCAATTTTATTAAAAGTAAGGATAGCTATAAAATTAATGTTATTAAATGATAATGTTTTATTTATTTTTGAAATGCATCTCAATCATTAAGATGCATTGTCCATAGTTCATAATATGTCAATATAAATTTATATATTTTAATATATATATATATATATATATATATATATATATATATATGTATATAATTATGTACTCTTGACGCTTAAAATTCATAATTTAATACATAATAAATGCCGACAGCCAATATTTAAAATTAAAATTTGGCGCGCATTTGTATCTGCCTACAAAACACAGGCAATTTCTGTTTTTGCACTTTCTGGTCATACATACTCTTTCGAGATATTAGCTATATGACACCAGCAAACAACTTTGCCACACAACTACCATGCTGTTGATCATTTACATACAAAATATACACACATATTTAGAAAGAGTATTCAGAACTGTATTTCTGTTGAGATCGCTGGAACTTGTGTGCGTTTATTGAGTAGAGAAAAGGTTTTTTGTTGGCACGCGGTTGCCGCGAGCCTGAGTTTTTCTTCCAGTTGCCGACACATGAACCATTTATACTCTTTCGGAATATGTGTGCATATTTTGTATGTAAATGAGCAACTGCATGGTAGTTGTGTGGCAAAGTTGTTTGCCCGTGTCATATAGTTAATATCTCGAAAGAGTATGTATGACCAGAAAGTGCAAAAACAGAAATTGCCTGTGTTTTGTAGGCAGATTCAAATGCGCGCCAAATTTTAATTTTAAGTATTGGCTGTCGGCATTTAAAATAGATTTAGTTATGATGTTTTAGGGTCACGAGAATATATATATATATAATATATAATTATATACATATACATATTAAAATATATAAATTATTATTAATCATATTATGAACTATGGACAATGCATCTTAATGATTAAGATGCATTTTAAAAGTAAATAAAAAACAAGTAAAAACGTTGCAGTCGGACGCAACCGACTGCGGAATACTTTGATACCAGTAAAAGAACGGTTGATAAGGGGGAACGCAGGGGCGAAGGGAGTGGGCCATGTGGTAAACATCGCCAACTATCATGTTACCAAATTTGGTGACTTTAGCTCAAAAACTGTGGAAGATAACTTAACTCCCAAATTTAAAAGGTGGGCGGCAGAGGTAGGCGTGGCATCCAAATTTTTGAATCAAATGTTTTTAACTGTCACTATCTATCTTCCTAATAAGTTTGGTGGCTCTAGCTCAAAAACTGTTAAAGATATAGCCGATTCCGATTTTATAAGGCGGGTGGCTTTGGTGGGCGTGGCATCCAAAATTTTGAATCAAATGTTTTTAACTGTCACTATCAATCTTCCTACCAAGTTTGGTGGCTCTAGCTCAAAAACTGTTAAAGATATAGCCGATTCCGATTTTATAAGGCGGGTGGCAGAGGTGGGCGTGGCATCCAAAATTTTGATGAATTTTTTTGGGGAACGTCAATATCTATCTTCACACAAAATTTGGTGGCTCTAGCCCAAAAAATGTGAAAGCTATAGGCGTTTCCAATTTCTTGGAGAAGGGGGGATGGGGGCGGAATCAGGGGGCGTGGCATCCAAGTTTTGATGGGGAACGTCAGTACCTATCTTGACACAAAATTTGGTGGCTCTAGCCCAAAAAATGTGAAAGCTATAGGCGTTTCCAATTTCATGGTAAAGGGGGGTATGGGGGCGGAATCTGGGGGCGTGGCATCCAACATTTTGATGAATTTTTTTGTGGAACGTCAATATCTATCTTGACACAAAATTTGGTGTCTCTAGCCCAAAAAATGTAAAAACTATAGGCGTTTCCAGTTTCAAGGAGCAGGGATGATGGGGGCGGAAGGAGTGGGCGTGGCATCCAAAATTTTGATGCAGTTTTTTCAGGGACATGATAAGCTATCTGCGTGCAAAATTTGGTAACTCTAGCTGTAAGAATGTGAGAAATATTTGGTTTTATCGGTTTTCAGTTATCGAATTTATCGATTTCCCAGTCTCCTAGTAGGCGTGGAACCCCAATCTTGACACTTTATCTGTCGAGCCTATAGACAAACATAATTGCAAAGTTTCAAGTCTCTAGCTTTACGGGTATCGAAAAAAGTTGCGTTCATACAGACGCACAGACGGACAGACGGACACCATGACGGACATTGCACAAAACCAATATACTATGAGACCTTCGGTATCAAAGTATAATTATCATTTAATAACATTAATTTTATAGCTATCCTTACTTTTAATAAAATTGCTAAAAAAATCATTAAAATTGAGACAGGTCAGGAATAGCCAAGGCAATTGCTACGCATGCATTCAAAGGTGCAGCACATGAACATACACATGCACACACACACACATTGATATGCGTTGCTAGAAAAGTTACAAAGTCCCAAATCACTTGAGAGCCACCAAAAACTGCTGCTGCTATCCCCCTTCCACAATATACAGCAGCTCAGAGCAAACAGCATACAGAAACATACATATACACATATATACACCTAACGGCGATCACGTCGCTGACATACAGACGTATACACAGCAAATTGCTGGCACTCCGTCTGTATCGAGTCAAAATTTGCGTTCGGCTCGATGCTTTCAGCAGCCGAATGAGGGTGGTTCCTCCGCAAATTGGACCAATTAGGCTATTGGATTTTTTGCGTTTGACTCCTCTATGTGTACTTACTTAATGGTAGTATAATTGAACTGGTTAAATTTGTGATAGCATGTACATATTCTTTATCTGCCTCTGGATCTAGTTTCTGGCTTTGTTCGTTGAATTTTCCTTTTGGCAATTCTGAAGGTGATTGGTACAAAAAGGATGGACCTTTCAGCCAAGTGTCGTTGGTTGCCAAATCTAATTTAATAATTTTTGTTGCCTGATCTGCTGGATTTAATTTTGTGGGAACATGTCTCCATTCTTCTATGTTTGTCAGTTCTTGAATTTCGCCTAGTCTTTGCGCCACATATGTCTTAAAGCGTTTACTACTGGACTTAAGCCAGTAGAGTACTATTTCGGAATCACTCCACATAAAAGTTCTATTGACTTCTATGTTTAAGATGTCTTTAACCGCCTTTCCAAGTCTGGCTCCAAGTAATGCTCCTTGTAATTCTAGTCTGGGAATTGTCATTGGTTTTAAGGGAGCGACCTTTGATTTGGCCATTACTAATGAGCATTCTACCTTATTGTCATAACTGAAGTGTAGGTATGCACACGCGGCATATGCTGATTTCGACGCGTCGCAGAAAACATGTAATTGTACGTCACATAAGTTAATTGGTAGTTTTGTCATCTGTCGTTGTATTTTAAACTCGCTGATTTTTGCAATGTTTGTGGACAAGCTTTTCCACATTTCAAAATTATCGTCCGTAATCATGTCGTCCCAACCGACTCCACTGTCCCAAACTGCCTGTAATAAAATTTTGTTGCCTATCAACAGATTTGATAAGAAACCTAAAGGGTCAAATATTGACATTGCAATCTTCAGAACTTCACGTTTCGTCGGTCGTTTAATGAGATTCAAAATATCTGAATGGACTTTTTTAAACTTTAAGTTGAATCGGAAAGTGTCCTGCTTGAAATCCCACATAAGTCCAAGAACACGTTCTTCTTCAACACCCTTTATATCTTTTGTGTCTGTCTCGGTATTGTTTTGTTTTAAAAGAGTCAAAACATCATTGGAGTTTGAGATCCAGTTACACATGTCAAAGCCAGCTTGTTTGTGTATATACTTAACGTCTTCTATCAGTTTGAATGCACTGTCTACGTCAGGTGCTCCTCCCAAATAATCATCCATGTAATGATTATTTAGGATATCATTATAGGCTTAAGGAAATTGTTCCTTAAAGTCGAGTGCATTTCTATTTCTGGTCTGTTGAGCTCTGCTTGGGCTGCATTTTGCTCCGAAAAAAACTACCTGGATTTCATAAACATCTGGTTTTCTATCTCGCTTGGGACCTCGCCAAAGAATTCTTTGAGCATGTCGGTCTTGCTATCTCATTGGGATTTAATTTACGTAAGTATCATTTAGATACATATGAATCCATCATAGATTGGTATTTTTTTTCATATATTGGGTCTTTGTCTATTTTTCTTTCTAAGTGCATAAGTCTGTTAAATGCGTTACTGTAACTTTCAGGCAGTTTTATTTTTTCTTCTTTCCAAAATAATTCGAAATGATCTCCTTTTCTCTTTAAAGTGGTCTCGATAATTTTATCACATTTTCTGTCGTCTATAGAAGTCGGAATGTCTCTTGAATTGGTCAGAGTGTTTTCTAGATTCCAATATGATTTTACAAGATCCTGTAGTATCATTAAGCAAGTACACGTAGAGGAGTCAAACCGCGTTTTCCCAACTGCCGAAAAAATGCGTTGTGGAGGCACCACCTTCATTCGGCTGCTGAAAGCAGCGAGCCGAACGCAAATTTTGCAGACCATTTGCGTAGCTAAAAAAGTGCAAGTCATTCATGCGCCGGCGCTTGACTCGGTACAGACGGAGTGCCAGCAATTTGCTGTGTATGCGTCTGTATGTCAGCGACGTGATCGCCGTTAGGTGTATATATGTGTGTATGTATGTTTCTGTATGCTGTTTGCTCTGAGCTGCTGTATATTGTGGAAGGGGGATAGCAGCAGCAGAGTGCGAACAACAACAACACATGAGCATTTTTTCTGTATTTGGTGGCTCCGAGATCAAATGAAGCAAAAATCATTTGGGCGAATGTATACCTAAATACACATATATATGTGTGTGTGTATGTGCGCATGCATATTTTTTCAGTTTTTGGTGGCTCTCAAGTGATTTGGGATTTTGTTACTTTTCTAGCAACGCATATCAATGTGTGTGTGTGCGCATGTGTATGTTCATGTGCAGCACATTTGAATGTATGCGTAGCAATTGCCTTGGCTATTCTTGACCTGTCTCAATTTTTATGATTTCTAGCAATTTTATTACAAGTAAGGATATCTATAAAATTAATGTTATTAAATGATAATTTTTTATTTATTTTTAAAATGCATCTTAATCATTAAGATGCATTGTCCATAGTTCATAATATGATTAATAATAATTTATATATTTTAATATGTATATGTATATAATTATATATTATATATTTATGTGTTCTCGTGACCCTAAAACATCATAACTAAATCTATATTAAATACCGACAGCCAATATTTAAAATTAAAATTTGGCGCGCATTTTAATCTGCCTACAAAACACAGGCAATTTCTGTTTTTTCACTTTCTGGTCATCCATACTCTTTCGAGATATTAGCTATATGACACCAGCAAAAAACTTTGCCACACAACTACCATGCAGTTGCTCATTTACATATAAAATATGCACACATATTCCGAAAGAGTATAAATGGTTCATGTGTCGGCTGCTGGAAGAAAATCACAGGCTCGCGGCAACTGCGTGCCAACAAAAAACCTTTTCTCTACTCAATAAACACACACAAGTTCAAGTGATCTCAACAGAAATACAGTTCTGAATACTCTTTCGGAATATGTGTGCATATTTTATATGTAAATGAGCAACTGCATGGTAGTTGTGTGGCAAAGTTGTTTGCTGGTGTCATATAGCTAATATCTCGAAAGAGTATGGATGACCAGAAAGTGAAAAAACAGAAATTGCCTGTGTTTTGTAGGCAGATTAAAATGCGCGCCAAATTTTAATTTTAAATATTGGCTGTCGGTATTTAATATAGATTTAGTTATGATGTTTTAGGGTCACGAGAACACATAAATATATAATATATAATTATATACATATACATATTAAAATATATAAATTATTATTAATCATATTATGAACTATGGACAATGCATCTTAATGATTAAGATGCATTTTAAAAATAAATAAAAAATTATCATTTAATAACATTAATTTTATAGATATCCTTACTTGTAATAAAATTGCTAGAAATCATAAAAATTGAGACAGGTCAAGAATAGCCAAGGCAATTGCTACGCATACATTCAAATGTGCTGCACATGAACATACACATGCACACACACACACATTGATATGCGTTGCTAGAAAAGTAACAAAATCCCAAATCACTTGAGAGCCACCAAAAACTGAAAAATATGCATGCGCACATACACACACACATATATATGTGTATTTAGGTATACATTCGCCCAAATGATTTTTGCTTCATTTGATCTCGGAGCCACCAAATACAGAAAAATGCTCATGTGTTGTTGTTGTTCGCACTCTGCTGCTGCTATCCCCCTTCCACAATATACAGCAGCTCAGAGCAAACAGCATACAGAAACATACATACACACATATATACACCTAACGGCGATCACGTCGCTGACATACAGACGCATACACAGCAAATTGCTGGCAGTCCGTCTGTATCGAGTCAAAATTTGCGTTCGGCTCGATGCTTTCAGCAGCCGAATGAGGGTGGTTCCTCCGCAAATTGGACCAATTAGGCTATTGGATTTTTTGCGTTTGACTCCTCTATGTGTACTTGCTTAATGGTAGTATGTTTAAGTCGTCTTTGTTATTAGTGTTATTTTCACAATTTCTGATATTGTAAATATGGTCTGTTCGACTAGAGTTAAAGTTAGCCATACCATGAATGACCCAACCTAACGATGTCTTACTGGCTACTGGGCCGTCATATGAATCGTATTTCAGTTTTCTTGTTATAACAACTGACCAGTTGTCTTGGCCAATTAGAAGTTTTGGCTGTGCGTTATTGTACGAACAGTCGGTGAATGGTTTTAAAAATGTCCATGTTTTGACTAGATCGTTAACATTTATAAACTGAATTGGCAAATTTAGATCTGAAACTGTTTTTACCTTTCTTAGAGTGAATGATTTTGAAGGGTAACCTTTTCCCTTAACACAGACACTAATTACTTTTGAATCGCTTTGCTCGTATATCTCGTTATTTGCCCACTGCATTCTCAATGGTTGTGTAGGACCGTCTAAATCAAGTTCGTCTGCCAAATCTTGATCCAAAAGTGATACCGTTGATGCTTCGTCTAATAAAGCAAATGTATCTATTGATTTGCTTGGACCAATAATAGTAATGGGAATAACTTAAAGAAGTACTTTGCTATTATTTAAGTTGATGTTGCAGTTATTTTCTACCTGTACTTCAGATCTCTCACTAATTTCAGTGTTTTGTTTGTCGACATTAATTTTCGTATCTTTATGCAAAAGTTCATTGTGCAAAAGAGAACAACTTTTTACATTACATGGTTTTTTCCACTTACAATTTTTCATCATATGGTTTTTGCAAAGACAATTAATACAAAGTCGATTTTTGGTAACGTGTTGCCAACGTTTATCTACATCTAATTCCTTAAATTTTTGACATGTCGAAATGTAATGATTTCGATTTTTCTTGCCTAACAGTACCGCTTTGATTTGCAACGAACAATGTTGTTTCCTTTGATTTAGTTTGACCAAATCCTAGTGTTTGAGCAGCTTTGGTTCTTTTACCTAACCATTTATGTAGTACAATTAACTTTGGGTCATTTTGTTTTGTCTCTTGAAAAAATTGCATAAAGGCTAGTCGTTGTCCTAATGGCAATTTTTCCAATACCACGTCAAACAGAATTGGATTACGAATGTGATCTTGTTCTTCAAAACTTTTAAGTATACCAATTAAATTAGTAAGTATGTCGTACAAACTAATAAGTTTTTCAATTTTATCATCTTTAACAGGTGGATGATTCTTGATATTGTCTATTAAATGTCTAATGATATGCACAGAATCTCCGAATCTGTCTTTTAATGAATTGATTATGGCATTAACATTTTGTGGTAACAATAAAAGTGATTGGACACATTCTTTTGCTCTGCCAGTAACAGCTTTTCTTAGTCTACTTATATTTTCATAGTCGGAATAGTTACATATATTTGAGCTGTTAATAAACTCGGAATAAAATATTGGCCACTCAAGTGGATCTCCAGAAAAAATAGGTAGATCTTGAGTAATTGTTTGTCGTGCCATAAATGTCTTCATAATATTTTCGTTATAATTCTGATTGTATTGATCATCCCTAAATTCGAACCTTTGTGGCTGACCGCCAACCCACTCACGTGTACGATGTCGTGCTTCGTTGAATCTCTGGTCATCCGTCACTTTGTCATCACCATTTTCCTTCTCTTCATTCTGTTCCTGCTCTTCTTCATCTTCTTCCAGTTGGACCATTTGAAGTTGTCTCTGAATTTCCAGCTCCTTTTCCTTGAAGTCCAAAGCAGCGCGTTGATTTTGAATTTGTTGTTGAGTTTTTAAATAATGCATCTCAACCTGAAGCATCTGTATATTTGTTGATTTCCTTGATAGTTGGGATCCTGATATTGATGGAGTCTTCCCATCTTTAGTTAATAGCTGATTTTTTCCATCTGGATATGGTGTTGATGTTTGCACTACGGTTATGTCCGAGTGCTTTTCGTTTGGATTTTCAAATTCACTGGCTAAATTATCGTAGTCGGTATCGTCATCCGCATTAATAATTCCATGTATGTTTGGTGTGGGTCTAATAATTTTTCCACTGCGTAGTTCACTCATGTTGATTTTTGGTGTACAGAATTTTCTGCAGCGTTGAATTTATACGCTTAGTCGTCTACATACATTCCTAACGGAACTTCTTTTTTCTAAGAATTGTCGCTGAATGGAATTTGCTTGTCGTCGCGTCTGGGTTTCGTCTGTTTGTGTCGCATTAACCCGTTATCTTTATGTATGCCGAGTCAGGCTTTTGTATGTGTGTGTAGCCGTGTCGGGCCGTTGTCTTTGTGTAGCCGTGTCAGGCCGTTGTCTTGTGATGAATTAGGAAAGTATATCCAATGTGCCGTTCAAAAGGCGCTCGAAGGACCATTAATGTTGTTGTACCTGTCAGGAAATATCTTTTAAATCCGGCTCGATCGACCAAAAGATCAAATTCGCTGTGTTTCCGGAATGCTGACCAATTACACTCGTGTCAAAGTGTAATACCAGTTGCCCGCACCCTCACAATGTTAGCCGATTTAAGTTTAGATTATACTTCTTTAATTTCAACACAAAACGATCTTACTTCTTTAACATTTTTACACACACTCACTCTGAGCGTCGCTTCTTAACAGTGTTGCCATATACTTTTTTCAAAAATAACTTAAAAAATACCTTATGCATGGCCTTGCCAATCTGCCTACATAACATCGTTAAATTCAAATAATATAGTCTGTTAAAATCAAAACAAATTCACAACATCTCTTCCGTTGCAAATCCAGCCTCTAGTACCTTGGGGTTCATTAAGCGCTGGTCTAAAGAATTTGACGATCCCTACATAACCAAAACACTTTACACGTCTCTGGTACGTCCTGTTCATGAATATGGATCTTTTATCTGGTATCCCAAATACAGAATTCACCAGGATAGAATCAGTGCAAAAACTAGTTTTGCTCTTTGCCCCTAGCGGACTTAATTGAGACGCTAACATTAACTTACCTTCCTACAACAGTAGACTTTTACTAATAAATCTCCCTTCTCTTTCTGATCGCAGAACAATGCTAGGTGTAGTATTTTTACATAAGCTAATACATGGTGAAATTGATTCTTCTGAATTAATCAGCCAAATTAGATTTGCTGTTCCGATCAGAAGAACAAGAAATTTTTCAACCATCGCTCGTCAAGCTTGTTACTACAGCTATGCTATTCATAATAATTTCCGTATTTTATGTTCAAACTATAACGATTTATCCCACATAATGGATGGTGCCACTTCTATTGGTTTTCTTAAAAAGCTAGTCTTATGTCATTTTGCTATAGTATAAAGGTATAATGGTTTTGTGCAAATGTATGTTAGAGGCAGAAGAAAGCATCTCGGACTCAATAAAGTATATATATTCTTGATCAGCAACAACAGTTGAGTCGATATAGCTACTTTGTCCGTCTGTCTGTCGGTCTGTACAAACTTGTCGATCTTGAATGCTATAAGGGCTTAGGACTTCAGGCTTGGAATTGAAGTTTATGTGTATCACGCGCAGCACAAGTTTGTTTCCGATCATAAATAAGTCGATCGATAACAATAAAATCTTGAAATTCGCAACTGTGAATGTGTTTCAGAAACTTTATATAAGCTTATGAAAATCTTTGAACATTTTTATCGAAATCAGATAAGAAACACCAAAAATATCGATGACTAAAGTTTAGTCAAAAGATATAGGCACATAAACAATGACTGCACGCGTTAAGTTAGGGTATCTCCTAGTTAATATTACACATGCCTTTAAATTTTAGATTTAACTAACTATTTCCTTTTAAATTTACGACTGTATCCCAACCAGCTCAAAAACTGTGGAAGATATAAGCATTTTCGTTTTGGAAAGGCAAGAAGTTGGGTTGACAAGTGTGGGAGAAAAGTCACCAGCTATATTGCTACAACATTTGGTGACTCTAGCTGTAAACGTCAAGCGATAAATACATCTGTCGTACCTCGAAGTGTATCGACTTCTCAGCCCCTAGTGGGCGCCCCAACTTCAAGCTTTAATGGTGTCACAGACAAAAACACGTTTCTACACGCTTTCTGTAGCCATTGCATTTCTGGATGTTTCGTTTAATTTTTCTGCACGGAAGTGTAGACTTGATTTTTCTGCATATTTGTGTAGAAAACTAACATGTTTTTGTGTCAGACGTTTATTAATTCAATATTTATAGGCGTAAGCAGTTTTTGCTGTGATTATAAAAGTGATGACACAAGGAATTGTTATGGGATGTGGCACATATAAACACACTTCATTGCAGAATGTACCTAGTGTTTCATTCCAGTACGAGATCGTGAGTAACAGCAATTGAAATGTGGTTGGAACTGGCTCAACAGCTTAGGCATTTGGCATTTAAATCCAAGGTTTAATGTCAAAGTAAGTGTTCTTAAAGGTAAAGAGAATATTGGTTTTGTGCAATGTCCGTCATGGTGTCTGTCTGTCCGTCTGTATGAACGCAACTTTATTCGACACCAGTAAAGCACTATGGGTGGGTCAAATAATAATAATAATAATAATAATAATAACAATATTGGGGTGCAACGCCCACTACAGGGCTGGGAAATCGAAATAGTCGGCTACTGATAACCAGCCCCTGCCCATTGAAACGCCTATAGCTTCCACAGTTGTTGGGCTAGAGCCACCAAATTTAGTGTCAAGGTAGGCAACGGCATTCTCCAAAAAACTGCCAAGCCTTTTCTTTTCGCCTAGCCGCATCACCACCTTGTAAAATCGGAATCGTCTATATCTTTGACAATTTTTAAGCCAGACTTATCAAAGTTGTTAGGAAGATAGCTAGTGACATCCCTATCGAACTGTGTCATAAACTTTGATGCCACGCCCACTCCTTCCATCCCCAGCCGCCTCGGCAATTTGTAAATTGAAATCGTCTATATTTATGGCGGTTTTTTAGCAAAGTCACCAAATTTTGCTGAAAGATAACTGGAGACATATCCCGAAGATCTGCTAAGTGACCTCCCCCTAAGGACTTTGTTTTTATTATTATTATTTACTTTTTTAGCTGAAGCATGAGAACGATTGGCAGCTTTTAATAGCTATGCATCTTTTTTAGGAGTCTTAGGGAATTAAAACATTGACTTCTAGAAGGTATAACGATTCATGATTTACAATAATTTCAATCTTTTGGCTAACCACTTAGCATTAAACAAAATGCCCAGAAAATTAAAACGTCTCCACACCAGTGACCCCTGGACTACTAGTCGTCAAATTTAATGACATGCCACCATGTATCATTTTGGTTCTTTTAATAATGTTAATGTTGTAAATTTATTTTTGCTATTTTAGTTATTTGAAATTGGTTTAACTACTGTTACTCCAATTTTCTATAAAGAAAATTTGCATAAAATAAGTGAAATCTTTGCAGTCGGAGCAACCAACTGCGAAATACTCTGACACGAGTTTAAACCTGGGTGTTAAGGAGTCTACTTGCAAAGGGGGACTACGGGGGTGACAGAAAGTTTGATACACATCTTTGAGTGACATCGCTAAATAGTTTGCCATCATATTTTGTGACTCTAGCCATAAGAGTGTCGAAGATCTTCCAAGCCTTAGCCTTGATAAAAATGAAAGCTTTTGAGTAAGTGGTTAGAATTACAAATGCAGTCGTTGATGTATTAGCCGGGGAGGGATTTCGTCCGGGAATAGCTCAGTGGCTAAGACTTCCGTCACGTTAACGAGAGGTCCCAGGCTCAGCTTCTGTCCCAGACTATACTTTCATGTGCGATCAGTTTGAGTTTAATAATTCCAAATAGAAAAGCCACTGATGAGAAGGTTTGGCAACATTCGAAATAGCGCTATCTGGCCAGCCTAATTTATTTATTTATTTCAAATTTCACCAAAGAGCAACAAAAGTCCTCCGTACTGGCACATTAACTTATGACTACTTAACACTAACAAAACACAATAAGCAATAAAAAAAATAATCTTAAGAAATACTGCACTGAGCACTTACATAAAATGTATTGACAACCCTCAGAGACCTCGATGGGGTGGAAAACGTTACTGAAGATAGTATAACAGGACAATCAATCCCAGCAACAATGACATCATTTAAAAACGATAACGCCGCTACTGTGCATCTATCTTCTAAGGTTGATAGCCGCACAAGGCGACATCTATCAATATAGCTAGGCAGCGGTTCACAAAACCCAAGAGGAAGCAAAGCAAATTTTAAACATTTTTTCTGCACACGTTCGAGTCGGTTTATATAAGCGTATGGACTCCAGATTAAAGAACCATATTCAAGCCTTGAGCTCACAAATGCTGAGTATAAACTAATCAGTAAATTGGGCCGAAATGCGTTTAACGAAAGCCAACATTGCATATGCTTTCAGCAAAATATAATCAAGATGCTTTACAAAACTGAATTTGGAATCAAAAAGGACTCCGAGGTCAAGCGATTCACATCTGATAGATAGAAGCGAGCCACCTAACGAACAAGAAAATATTATTGGGCTTTGAGCTCTGGAATATCGTGCATAAAAGCACTTTGAAAAGTTGAAAGGAAGACGGTTTTGCTGACACCATGTGCAAACTCTGTGTAAATCCTCCTGGAGGTCAACACAGTCAGCTGACGACTTAATCAGTTTAAACAGCTTAAGATCATCAGCATATAAAAGAAAAGCGTACTTAAAGCAGGAGGAAATGTCATTTATAAAAAATATAAACAAGATAGGTCCGAGGACACTACCTTGTGGAAAACCAGAAGGTGCAATGTAGGGCCTTGAAAATTTCCCATTAACTACCACACGATAAGAACGCGAATCAAGGTATGATCGAAACAAATCCAGAAGGGATGAGTGGAACCCTGATTGTGATAGTTTTGCCAAAAGCGCATTATGACATACCTTGTCAAAGGCCTTGGCTAAGTCTGAATAAATTGTGTCAACTTGAAACCGATTTTCATGTGAATTAATGCAGAAATTGCTGAATACTGATAAATAAGTCACAGTAGATCTGCCATTCATAAAACCATGCTGGTTAAAACAAATATAAGACTTAAAAAGAAATGTTACACTAAGAAAAAATGTTCTCGTTATTTTGTTCTTATTTTTCGTTCATATTTTCTCGGTATTAATAAACGAACGGCGTTCTCAAAACATGTTCTTAATTTATATTTTGTTCTTAAATTATGAACAGATGTCTTGATTTAAGAACCAAGTGTTCATTTTGGACAAATAATAAGAACTTTGGTTCTTATTGTAAGAACGATTTGTTCATATCGGAGGATAATAAGAACATTGGTTCATACTGTCAGAACAGTTTTTCTTGATACATAAGAAAACTTTTTTAAAATGCACCAGAATAACGAAATTTGTTCATAAGAAATAAGAAAAAACCATTAAAATTATTTTGTTCAAACTGCCCCAGCCGGGATTTGAACCTAAGACCACAGACCACACATGTATATGCGGCGGGTGCCTTAGCTGTTGAGCTACTTCCAAACATATTTCGACTGCAGGTTTATTGCTTCTTATATAATGAGCTCTAAATGTTAATGTTGATAAACCAATGTAGCTGCATCCACAATGTGAATGGCGATGGTTCAACAGATTAGGCACCCGCCGCATCATCGAAAGGTCTCAGGTTCAAACCCGGCACATGGTAAGTTAAGTTTAATGTAGAAAAATATTTAATGGTGTTTTAAAATAATTTCTTACGTTTCTAGCTGATGCATGAGAAAAATAAAACTCTTTAAACAAAAAAATGGATGGTTAATGTAAGACGCAACCGATACCGACATACTTGTTCTCACGCACGCACTACTAATATAGTTAACCAATGTCCAATGTTCTTACTTTTTCAAAATGTTCTTCATTTCTTAAGCACAAATGGTTATTTTATTATGAACCAATGGTATCATTTTATGAACGATTTCAAGAACATTTCGTTCATTAAACATGAACAGCGGTCCGTTCTCAATTTAAGAAAATGGTTCTTAAAAGAAGAACATCCGTGGTTAGGCAAATTTCATGATCCGATGTTCTTGATTCTATATGGGGGGCGAACGGATTTTTCTCTGTGTGTAGACGCTTTGCAGCTACACGCTCAAATAATTTGGAGACATTGCTCAGTTTTGCGATAGCTCTATAGTTGCTTATTAATCTTTTTGACGAGTTCTTATGAACAGGCGTCACCAATCCCGATTTCCATGCCTTAATAAATGTGCCAGTCAAGAGGGACTTAGAGAATAGCATTCTAAGCGGCTCACAAAGCTCACTGCCACAAGTTTGAAGGATAAACGAGGAGATACCATAACTATCAGGAATGACAGATGAATTAAAATCAGACAAAACTGCACATATGTCATTACTCGAGACTTGCAAGCTACCCATGTTACATAATGTTGGTATTTTTGAAAGAATGTTAGAATCATGCCAATCACAACGCTCCTCAAAGTAAGAACTAAAGAATTGAGCAAACAGTTCAGCAATTTAGCCATCAGAGCTAGCAGTATATGAACCGAAGGTCATAAAGGACGGGATGGCTGAGCAAACCTTTTCAGCTTTAACACATGACCAAAACCATTTGGGATTAAGCTTTACTCCTAATTCCACTTCAGAGATGTGTTGATTATAAAAAAATTTATAGCGCTCCAAATCAAAAGTATTCAGGGAAAAAGCATATTTTTTAAAACATTTACTGCGAAGGTTTTTAAATTTTTTCAACCCACCAGTATACCAAGGTAACCTCGGGTTGTACTTTTTCATAATGCAATTATCGTAAGCGCCCTCAACATCAAGTTGCGATAAGATTTTTTTTCAATTAATGCTAAAAATAAAGTTTTTAATGCTTAAAATATTAGATTGTGTAAAGATATATTTAATATTATTGAAAGAGTGTGGAGTAGCTCGACAATTGTATATCTCTAATATTAACAGAATAGGTTCATGGTGCATATCACAAGGAGTGATCGGAGCCGGACAAAGGTTTATAGAAAATTTATTTTCTATAAAAACAAAATCAAGGTCAAGATTTTTGTGCAATTTATTGAACACATTATTAATCTGTACCAAACCCATACTGAATAGGTCATCTAGCAGAGCAACTCCAAGAGCTAAATGAACATTACAAGGGACCATAGCAGAGTCATCCAATGACAGAACCCAACCCAGCCTTCCTAAATTAAAATCTCCTAAAACACAAAGCCTTTATCCCAAAATTAATAGAGGCCACATTTGCAATATGTGCTTCGTATAATTCAAGTGAGCTATTCGGTGGAACATACGATGCACAAATAAACAGTGGTTCCAATTCACCCGTAATAACGATCGCAATCTGGTCTAAAACTGGATCATTGTTGCTAAGATTTCCTGAGCAACAGCGCAGATACTGCCGCACAGCAACAATAACACCACCACCCCTCGAGAACTGCGTACTTACAGTGTCTCTGTCTTTTCGAAAGACTTGGAAGAGCTGGGTATCAAAATATTCACCGTCAAAGATATTTGGATTGAGCCAAGTCTCAACCAATACTATGACGTCAAAATCAGAATCCGAGGTCGCCATACGAACATCATGCGATTTAGTCCGCATGCCAGCAACTTTTTTGGAAAAGATTCGTAAAGACCTAGCACTTGTATTATGATTACACCCATGAGCGTTAACAGGTGCAGGCAAGGGAGAAGTATAATTCGTATGGCGCATAAATACTTGCGGTGATAGCGAGGAAAGAGAATAGGAATAATGTTCATCCGCAACCGGCATAGCAATAAACAAATAAATTAGCTTAATCCGAATCCGACGCAATCACACATAGCGTAGGCATCGATGAGAGCGAAGAATTTTGAGTGTAAGCACAAGCTAACTCACTCAAAAACTTAAGCGATGATAGCGCAGCCAAGAAGAGCGGGTGCCGATGAAAAAAATCCAAAGCAGTGATAACATCTGTTGTTGTTGTTGTCCAAGCGACGAACGAGAGAACAGTTGAAGCAAAAATTGATAACTGTCGAAGTCAAGAGCGCACGAGCGGGATTGTGATCTCGCCCAAAGTGCGCAGCTGGTATTTGTTGTTGCTTAGCACATGCAGATGTGAGTGCAAGAGCGGCAACATCAAAACAACCAGTAGCGCCGAAACTTAGGGGTTTTTTAGATGAAACCAAACTATGGTGTTGAGGAATTGGTGTGGATGACCGCGAGTGGTCCAAATTAACCAGTGTATTGTCTTTATCAGGCCGCGGCTTATTCACAAATCTGGCAGCTCTAACACCAAGAGGCCAAAAGGAATAATATACAATTGGAAAATGCTGTTCCGCAACGCCAAGCTTAAAGCTGAAGTGCACTAAATCAGCGTCAGCTTCCCTCTTGATAAGCTTAAAACATTTAAGAGTATCAGTTTGCACATTCAACTTTTCGGAGACAGACTTCAACACAGCCTCTGGTTGCGTTCCAGCTGAAAATTTACCAATGTATAAATATTTCAAGCTCTGCTTCACCTCCAGCCCTTCGAACGCAGGAGCGATACCAACAACGCGTTTATTGTTGTTTGTTGCACGTCTCTTTCGTCGGCTCCGCACTGTGACAAAATCGTCTACTTGATGAGTGAGCGCATCACTCTCACTGACAGCCGATTGAACAGGTTCAATAACTCTGATTGCAGTTACATCTTGTTGAGTCGTAGCTAACAGGGTGTCCATTGCAGAACCAGCACTATTTGAATTATCTAGTTTATTGTATTTATTATACATTGCATTCACCCCGCTAACGCACTCTCAATAATTAAACGTCACTAGAAAAAACTCTTAAAAAAAACTATTTTCTTGGAAAGTACCACCCCTGTCGCCAAAACCCCCCCTTTAAAATTCGAGTGCATGTATCTTTCAGATTTTTAAAGCTAGAGTCAGTAAATTTGATAGGAAGACAGCTGCTGACAGATCCCAAAGATTTGCATCAAAAAGTTGGATGCCACACCCACCATCGGAAGTTCAGTTATATTTCACAGTTTTTGAGCTTAAAACATCAAATTTAGTAACAATATAGCTGGCAATGTTCCCCAATCGGCCCACTACTGCAGTGCCCGCGTTCACCCATTGCAAACCTTTCTGCCTCAGGGAAATGCCTTGAGTAGCTTATATGTATATTTGATACAGTATATTACAATAGTACATGGTTGCATTGAATGTTAAACCGACTTTCAACACCCTTTTTCAATGCAAAACATGTTTACAAAATTAATCAAATTTATCATGTTCATAAATTCAGTCTGTTTCTGACTTGACAAATTCTGAGTTAGCACGTCCGCTATCATTCTGTTTGTAGAAACATACTTCAATACGATTTGAACTTCTGTCACAATCTGAAGAACAAAATGATATCGTACAAAAATGTGATTTGTCCTAGCATGACGCACAGGATTCTTTGCCAGTTGCTGCGCACTCAGGTTATCTAAAAAAAAAAAAAAATGCACCGTCGGGGTGTCCTCAGTGCCGCAACCAATCCCGATGATCAGTCTGCGCATCACGATGACCTCTTTGCACGCCGTCGATAATGCCATGTACTTAGCCTCCATGCTGCTGAGTGCCAGGCTATCCAACATATCTGACCACTAGCGAGAAAATATACACGGCCAGTATATGATAATCCCAATCTGCATCAACAAAGCCCTCAAAAGGCTTTCCACACTTTTTGTAGTGTAACTTAAGCTCCGCTGTAGAGCTCAAATACCGCTCCCGATGCTCCCGATGCGGCATTGCCTGTCGTTGCAAGCCATTGGTACTCAGCATCTAAAGGCGCAGCTGCTGGTCTGCAATTTTCCATGCCCTACCTACGCAATAGCTCTTTGCTGTATTGCGTATGACCAAGAGTGATTTGACCAGTTTCACCCTCACGCTGAATCTTCATGACAAGAAACAGCTCCAGAGCGCCCTTGTCAACGCACTCAAATGACCTTGATATGTCAGCCTTATTGCTGACTAAATCCGATTTTTCTTGACAAGCTATAATGAGATCATCAACCTGTACAAGAATGGCTCATAAGCGCATGCAACAAAGCCGATCTCACGCAATACGCTGTCAAGCTTGGAGCTCCACTCCCTTCCAGATTGCTTTAATCCATAAATTGCCTTCTTCAAGAGCAATACCTTGTTCGGTTGCTTCTCATCTGCATATCCCTGTGGCTGCTTCATGTAAACAGTGTCCACCAGATCATTGCTCAGGTGTGCGGAACATACAACTATTTGATGTAAATACAACTGCAATTCTGCCAAAATAAGCCGCAGGCTCTCTAGTCTGCACACCGGTGAAAAGGTTTTGCTGAAGTTAACACCGTAATGGTGTGAACAACCTTTTGCCACCAACAGCGCCTTAAAACGCTGTATTTGGCCACTTGCATCCCGCTTCAAGTTGTAAGCCCACTTGCAGAAAATTGCCCGTTGACTCCTTGATAGATCCACCAACTGCCAGGTTTGATTCGTAATCAAAGCCTAGTACTCTTTATGCATCGCTTCGTGCCACTGTGAAACATGCGAAACGTTCGTCGCCTCCTCATGGGATATTGGAATGGGTACATCACTTGTAACCATTGCGCTGAGCATTATATATTGCTTCCTAGGACGACCAGGTCTACCCGTTTCAAGCAATTCCGATCTGCCAGGCCCGATCCGTAACTCGGCCCCTTCCGCACGAGCAAACTCGCTGCCGCTACTCTTGCCAGTAGCATCTGACCGAGATGTGATGTCACCGTCGTCGGAGGTTCCATCATCACTCTCTTCGTCACCATGAGCATTCTCCTCTTGATGCCCTATATTTGCCAAATCAAATGTTACCGCATCACCGTTAGCATGCTCCAAGCAGCTAAGCTCATCGAATAGAAGATCTAGCCTCGCAACTACTGTGTTGGATTCAGCATCGTAGATTCGATAGCCTTTAGCCTGTACCGAGTATCCAATCTTTACCCTTAGGTTGGAACTTGCCCTTCCGTTGTCCCTTTTCCAGTGCCACTGCAACTGAACAAAAAATTCTTAAATGACTTATAGATGGCTTCTTACCAGTCCACGCTTCCATAGGAGTCATCTTGATCAGCGCCCTCGTATGACCACGATTCCTCAAGTACACCGCTGTGATCACTCTCCTGCCCACATTGACTGCTCTAATCCTGACTGCGCCAACCGACACCTAGCCATCTCCACCAACGTACGATAGCCTCGTTCTGCAACAGAGATCTGTTGCGGAGTGTAAGTCACCATCAACTGCCGTTTTATTTCATTAGTTTTCATAAAACCATTGAACGTCGTGTTGACATATTCGCGACCATTGCCGCTACGAAGACACTTTATCTTTTTCCAGCCTGCCACTCCACCAAATTTTTGAACTCCACGAATTTATTGAAGACTTCGTCTTTTCCTTTTAGGAAATAAACAAAAACTCGTCGTTACTTGTTGTCAATAAAAGTGACAAAATATCTCAAGCCCGCAAGCGATTTCGTGTCGAACGGACCACCAATTCCTGAGCACGGCTCTCTGCTACATTTGGAAACGGTTGTACGTGCACCTTGCTTATTATGCACGTCTTGCATAACACTTTCTACAGCCTGTCAACATTCCCAATCCTCGAACTAATCCTTTGCTTGCCATTTCCTTCAAACTTGCGTAATTCAGATTTCCAAATCTGCTATGCCAAAGTGTGAAATCCCCCTAAGAGCAGCATAACAGCTGTTGTTCTGACTCTTAAATGCATACAAACTGCCAACTCGCTTGACTTCCAGTATACATTTTCCACTCTGCATAATTTTAGCACTCTTAAGGCCCAATCCCAGGAAAAAAATTTCATTTATGGAAAGTGCTCAATTTTTATACCCCGAACCCATGAAATGGGTAAAAGGGGTATAATGGTTTTGTGCAAACGTATGTTACAGGCAGAAGGAAGCATCTCCGACCCTATGAAGTATATATATTCTTGATCAGCATCAACAGCCGAGTCGATATAGCCATGTCCGTCTGTCCGTCCGTCTGTCCGTCTGCCTGTATGTATGAACGCGTAGATCTCAGAGACTATAAGAGCTAGAGACTTTAGATTTTGCACATAAGCTCATCTAAGTCCTAGGCAGTAAAAGTTTGTTTCCGATTTTCGATAACTATTTCCGTTTCCGATATACACATGTAATCGATAATAAAAATTTCTCGTATTTGGAAAATGTAAAAAATTGGGGGTTGAAATAATGGGTAACGATATAACTTTTCTGAAAATTTCATCGAAATCGGTTAAGAAACACCAGAGATATCGAAGATTGAAGTTTAGTCACAGATGCATACAGACAATGACTGTACGCGTTATGTACAGGGTTCGGGGTATCTCCTAGTCGGGAAATCTCGACAAGAGACTTCTTACTTGTTTTATCTAGGGTTTTATTTCGATTGTTCTAATGGCTGTTTGCGACGCATCTTGTCGCTTTACCTACATTGATGTTGGTGCCTTCAAAGCGAAGGCCTTCTCACGTTGCTCGATTGGGAAAGCAATTTTTTCAGATAGTCTCATTTTCCGCCAGACAACGTTCTATATGGAGTTGAAACGCCATATTTTATTGTTGCAGACGATGCGTTTCCTCTACACAAGTGCGTACCCGAACGTGTTTTTATACCCCGAACCCATGAAATGGGTAAAAGGGGTATAATGTTTTTGTGCAAAAGTATGTAACAGGCAGAAGGAAGCATTTCCGACCCTATAAAGTATATATATTCTTGATCAGCATCAACAGCCGAGTCGAAATAGCCATGTCCGTCCGTCTGTCCGTCTGTATGTATGAACGCGTTGATCTCAGAGACTATAAGAGCTAGAGAATTCAGATTTTGCACATAAGCTCATCTAAGTCCTAGGCAGTACAAGTTTGTTTCCGATTTTCGATAACTATTTCCGTTTCCGATATACACACGTAATCAATTACAAAAAATCTCGAATTTGCAAAATGGAATTGAAATAATGGGTAACGATAGAACATTTCTGAAAATTTAATCGAAATCGGTTGAGACACACCAGAGATATCGAAGATTGAAGTTTAGTCACAGATGCATTCAGACAATGACTGTGCGCGTTAAGTATGCGATTCGGGGTATCTCCTAGTCGGGAAATTTCGACTAGAGCCTTCTTACTTGTTAATTATAGGCTTAGCCGAGGTCGCCGCAGCATTGAAAATTCATTTGTCATTTTGACCGCCAAATGGATGGCTGTGCAAAGGACTTTGAGGTGTCACCCTGAAAGAGCACAAAAAATAGTTTCAGCCTACTGTTATCTGCACAACTTACTTATGCGCCTTAATCCAATTGATTATAGGTCTCAGGATCAAGAGGCGTATAAAGTTGAAAGCACTCCTGATTGGGTCGGATAGCATTAGGGGACGCCTGGAAGATTATCCAAAATTTGTTAGAAATAACATAAAGGAATATGTTAACTCAAGCGAAGGTTCTGTTCCTTGGCAAAATAATTTTGCTGGTGTTTTAAATTAAATAAAACATTGAGTTCAATATAACTCAAATTTTATTGTTTGTCTTTTTCATGCTCGCTTAACTCATATGCTTTAATTTTGCTATGTATTAAATTTGTTATTTTGACTTCCACATCAGTGGCTAAGTTTGGCGGAAGTCGACCTAATAAGCTATTCCAAAATGGAAATATATGCCGATTGGCTGTTTTTGGGGCATTTAGAAATTTATCTATTACGCCCACCAGTTGCTGATCAGTGTGTTCCACCTCCTTAGCCTTGGGCTTCGTTGTTTTATATTTGAATGCACTAGATGTGCTGGGTTCTTTGTTCGTGTCTACAGTTGCGCTGCTGTCGACGAATAAAAACTCCAAAGTGTCGGCACCCGGTGACACCAAAGGTGTCGAGCAACTTGCTGGGCTCTCACTTTCAGCTAAATCACTGCAAGTTGTCCATCTCTCCGCAGCCAAACTTGGCAAAAATCCATATATTGGGCAAATTCCCAATCGACGGCGTCCCCAACACTCTGCTGTTTCTGCCGGGTTCCACCAGCGCTTCCACTTTTTAATTTCTTGCCACGATGGTAACGCAAGCTGTCTTTTAATCCGTTCCACGCGGTCTTGCATTCAGCAACTAAAATATGATTTTTTTTAAATAAATGCCTATTATAAAAGTAAACAATCAACTCACCATCTTTATTTATTTCCGCGCCAACACATTCCCAGGCGCTTCTTATGGCTATTTGGTCTGAACATTGTTTTGATTTAATATTCCAAATAGCTTTATTTTTTTCACCGCATTAGCTAATGCGATTTTATCTTCGCGAAAGAAGCTTTGGAACCGCTTTCGTTTAAAATTTTTTGGTGCGTCCATTTTTGATGCTGCCCGTAATATCTGTAAGGCTACAATTCCATTTTTTTTATGGAATCCACAATTGATCCACTATCGGAACTACCGATTAGCTTTTCTGATGATTGCGGGGAATTTAAAATCGGAACACACACAGGACAATTTCTGACAACTGTTTATTTTATGTAAAGTTGCACATAAAAACTCCATTTTGGAGCTGCTGGGAAAAGTCCTTTAGCGCCAAAATGTTCAACAGTACAAGAAGTCGCATCTGCCAAGCCAATCATTTTGTTATGTGGCTTTAAGCTTAAAAACATTTGTTTATCGCAACACATAAGACTTGTTGCGCCGCTGTCCCAAATTCAGTTCGATCGTACAAAACTGCTAGCATCCAATGCGTTGATTAAAATACGGTTTTGCTGCCAGCTTTTAACTGACGAATTCGCTGCGGCAATTCGCCCTTATGTGCCCGGCCTCACCATATCTATAGCAGACAACTTTTTTCCTTTCCATGGCTCTTCTGCTTTTGCCTACCTGTAAAAGCCAGCTCAACTGTATCATGCCTTTCTGCATTCTCTCTTCTCTCTTCTTCCTCTTTCAGCTTTATACATCAAATTTCGATGGTGACAACGAAATTTTCGTAATCTGCAGAGAGACTGGAAAGCAAGATCACTACCTTGAGCTCTCCCACGATAGTGATTTCAATTGCGGACAACTGATCCACAATTTCCCTAAAGCTATTAAAATATCCTGAAATGCCTTTATATTTCGCCATGCGTAAATTTAGCAACTTTTTGTATAGCGACACTTTGCGTACTGACCCGCAGGCTGATGAACATCAAGCAATTACAACCATGCCTCTTTTGACGTTTGCAATTCTTTATTAAATTAAAATTAATTATTAAGTCCCATGACGCAACTTCCCATAGATCCTCATGTACCAGTACGCATCTGAACGCCCCAGGAATCATAATTATGATCCTCCAGCTTTTCGATTTGATACAATGCACTCATTACGCGTTACCAATTGCAACCTTTCTGAGTTCGTAACTGCGGAAAAAACAGAGTCATAAAACTTTTCACAACTTACACCAAGCTACGCTCTGGGCGTAGAGACTTTCCGAGTCAGGGAAATGCCTAGAGTAGCTATACCATAAGTAGAGAAAGGCGAACAGACGTTATGTATGCGACCACAGTTTATTATTGAACATAACATAACATACTACATGATTGCATTGAATGTTAAACCCAGGTTCAATACTTACCACCCGATCTTTTACTGGTATTAGAGTATTTCGCAGTCAACTTCTTAGCTTGCAAATTTATGATTATAATTTTTATTTTTTTATTAATAAAATAAAATAAATATATACATTGTTTTTAAGCATTTCTAACTCATTCCTCTTCACTGTGTAGATTTACTGAATTTAACTGCTTAATATTAGTATATATAAGTTTATTTCGTTCTGAGTGATTTTATATAATTTTGTTTTTATTATCTTTTACCATAGTGTAGCACTAAGAACTTATTTATTTATTTAACAAATTAAATCTAGTATATAATACGGGACTTAATGCTATTTTTAGAGTACTGGCTACTGGGGCCTTCGACTCGCTTTTGGTCTTAAATATTTAAATTGGCTTTTTGGGTAAAACTTAATAATTTTGAAATGTTGTCCGATGAGGGGATTTTAAGGAGGTCGAAGGGCGTTTGGGAACCAAAAGTGGGGGCCGTAATGCTTTCTAATTGACGACATGAGTCAAGGAGACGGTTGATTGTTAACTCCTGACTGCAAAGAATGCAGGGGGGCTTGTCTATTCTCCTATCCGTAGGCGAATAAAGGTCCCGAATGCGCGTCGGCTGACGGTGGGTGGGAGGTCAATTTTTTCGCAGGTTGGGCTATATATAGAGTAACGGTGATTGAGGCTGTACCATTGTTGCAGTTTTTTGTTCGGAGCTGCTGATTTATGATGTTGTTGGTGTCCTTTGGGCTGACTGGGATGAATGCGTGTGATGGTGAGTGATGAGTGATCAGAGTTTTGAATTGCCTTTAGTGTAGAGAGACTGTCGGTGCAAATTACTACTGGTCCTTGGGTTTAAGATGTAAAATGACAGGCTTTTAGTACTGCAAATGCTTCGGCGGTAAAAATGGAGTTGTGTGGAGAAAGCAGTCCCCACGCAACCAAAGTGTTATCGCTCGAGACCACTGCGAAAGATGTAGAGTTGCAGGTCTTTGAGCCGTCTGTGTAAAACCAGGTTTTATCCTCGAGCTTTTATTTTTCGCAATAAAAGCGGGATTGGAATTCGGTGGCTTATGTTTGCTTTTTGGCGGCGTTGAAAAGAATGCAGTTGATGTTTTGGTGGTTGAGCATCCAGTGAGGAAAATCTCTGTTGTCGTGTGTAGGGTTTGGCAAGGGTAGTCCTAGCTGGGTGCTGTACTCAGCACATCGCCTTATGGTGGAGAGACATTTGTATTTTCGTTTTTGCTGGAATGTGGCAGAGAACTCCTTGGCTAAAAGTTTGTTTGGCGTTGTGTGCAGTTTGGGTAGGAGCTTCATCGTAGTTTCTTCGATGCGGTTGTTTAAGCTGGGAAGTCCTGATTCAGCTAGCACACAGGCGGTGGGGGAGGTGGAAAAGGCGTTGATTGCCCGACGAACGGCTCCATGATATGGCGCGTGCAGTTTTCTTAGGTGGGACTTGGCGCACCAACCGAAGATTGGCAGGACGTAATCTATTTTTGAAAGCATTAGAGCCCAGGTAATGTTGATAAGGGTGTTAATGTGTATGCTGGTGTATTTCGAACTTAAGAATATAATAATATTTAACCGGGTTTGGAGCTGAGAAATGTAAAAATGGATATTGATATAATGGGTAAAAATAAATCGAAATCGGTTGAGAAACACCAGAGATATTGAAGATTGAAATTTAAGTCACAGGTGCGTTCAGACAATGACTGTATGCGCTAAGCATGGGGTTCGGGGTATCTACTAGTTGGGAGATCTCGACTAGAGCCTTCTTACTTGTTTCTTATATTATTTTCTGCTTTTAATATTTTCAATTCCATATGAAAAAAAAAAAAAAAAAATTAATTGACATCGGCCGGGAATCGAACCCGTGCCGCCCGCGTGGCCGGCGAGCATTCTACCACTGAACCACCAAGCTTGTGTCCGATCGCTGACTAGAAAGCTATATGTATAAGGCGTGTAAAAAACAGAAGGCAAAGGCGAAACAAACTCACACATTCTTGTAGTATACAAAGCAAAGCAAATCAAATGTAATGACTGAAAATTGCTACCCTTAGACGAAAGAGCTTTCGGCAATTGCAATCTCTTTAGTTTTAATGCTCGTTGACCAAACTGAAAACTGATCAGGGGTAGAAATAATGGCCTTGTAAAACGACATAGCCGTTGCTGTGGTTTGCCAAAAGGCTGTAAGCACAAAACACTCATACATAGAGGAGTCAAATCGCGTTTTCCCAACTGCCATAATAATGCCTTATAGCGAATTTCTACTGCTCAGTTATTCTCAGCTATTTTTGTTAACAGTAACTGCCCTGCAGTTCGTTTCAGATATGAAAGAGATCTGAAACATACATGATCTGATCATGACCATGCATGAACTCTTAAATTGCACACACGCGTTTTAGGCATGAATTTAACAAGGGGATGTCCTAGGGCCTCATGCATGCACATGCGCATGAAATGAGAAGCGAAGCGTTCATGCATGCACATGCGCATGAAAAGAGAAGCGGTGCGTTCATGCATGCACGCGCGCATAAAAAGAGAGAAGCGAGCAGGATTCCTAAGCGCACTCAGATAAAATGTAAATTCAACTATTTTCGGGTATAATTTTATCTAAAACATAAATATGGTAAATAATAAATAATAAAAATATACTAATATATAAGATTCGATTATAATCGAATAATTATTGTTCATATTAATTGTGATGAAATTTCATTTTAATATCTCGGATACCTGAAAGACCTACTTGGCACTTTTGATTTTAATACACTCGCATGCGTCTACTAGAAATGTTAGAATTATAATTTACATTTTTAAAATTGCTAGAAAGAATAAAATTAGTTTATATCAAAATTCACCGAATACGAAATATGATAGCCTGCGCGCCGGGATTCGAACCTGCACCTCCCGTTTACTTAGCGGATGCCGTCACCATTGCGCTGTTGCCAAACATATTTCGTATGCAGTTAGCTTTGACTTAAAACGATCGAAAAATGCCTGCTCTTTGACTTGAAGTGTTAGAATTAAATATAACTGTACTTTTTCTCTCCTTTGCTCTCTTGAACACGCTCTAACTTAATTTCTCTCTCCGAAATGCTCTCTTGCCTCGACCACTGCGGCCTTCGCTGCAGCCTTCGCTGAAACCTTCGCTGAAACCTTCACTGCAAATTCATGTCTGATTAAAACCTGCATGCATTCAGATTTGAATTGGGAGCGATCGCTCCAAGTCGAACTGCAGGGTGAGGTTCAGTTTGAATGTATTCTCCCATAAGGAATTAACTAAAGTAAAACTGACCGTAAATATTTACTGAAGAATAACTGAAGAGGAACTGGTTCATTTGAACACTTGTTCGATAAAACATCGCTGTTAATGGGCTCTTTTAATGTTACAGTCCCAAAACAGATGATTGTAAATAGCAGAAATTGTGAAAAGGTAGGCGCAATATATAGTAATATTGAAAATTGAGCTACAAATTTGATTTTTTGATGAATTATTGTAGGAAACAATTGAACTGTGTGACAAGGTCCAAAGGATTGCTTTTAAGACTGTGGGCGGATAATTTTGTTGCACTTAGGGCAGTTCAGAATAACTCCCACGTATATACGAAAATGGAATTGTACTGCGTCTGCTATGCAAGCAAAAATGCTTGTAGGCGTTAAAAATAAGCCATAAAAGTTGGCAACACGCTGTTACTTATTTGCAATGTACAATTTCGGTTAGTTTTTCTCACTTTTTTGCAGAAAATACAAAGCAAAACAAACCGAACAGCTGATTTATTTACGGAGGTTCAGTAATAGTGCAATTGGAAATACGCTATTACATGCAAGCCATGCCAATCGGCTGCGAGCCGAAGGCAATTTTTTCAGTCCATTTGCATTTTTAAAAAAAGTGCAAGTCATTCATGCGCTGGCGCTTGACTGGGTACAGACGGAGTGCCAGCAATTTACTGTGTATACGTCTGTATGTCAGCGAGATGATCGCCGTTAGGTGTATATATGTATGTATGTCTCTGTATGCTGTTTGCTTTGAGCGGCTGTCTATTGTGAAAGGGGGATAGCAGCAGCAGAGACTGAACCACAACAACTCAAGTGCATATGCATACCTACGGAGATACATGTATGTATATGCGTTTGCTTCTTTTCAGTATTTCTTGGCTCCGATCTGAATTGTAGCAAAAATCATTAGGGCGAATGTATACCAACATAGAAACATATATGTGTGTATGTATGTGCGCATGCATATTTTTTCAGTTTTTGGTGGCTCTCAAGTACTGTTTGGTAAAGATGGGCTTCCTGCACAGCGAAAAAAAAATTTTCCATACAAAATCGTCGCAGCGGGAATGGTTTATTTTTGGCTGCGTGTTTTCTAGGTTTCCAGTAACGTAGCAAAAAATACTAAACTGCTTATCGATAGTATCGATTAAATACATATGTACACACTGGGGCTCGGCTCAGGAAATAGCAAATCATATATCTTTTGAAGCCGAGAGCAGGAAAACATAGTGCAAAATGGAAAAGGAAACAAAATGCAAAAAACGTGTGGAAAAATTTAGCCACGACGAAAAGGTTTTATTAATTAAATGTGTCGAGTTGCATCCATGCATCTGGAGTTTGGCAGACCGCAAACATTTTGATTTTACATCGGTGAGACAGGCATGGGAAAGTATTGGCACTGAGATGGATAAAGATCGTAAGTTAACATATTAATATGTTATTAAATATATTAATAATAAAAAATATCTTTGTTAGCGAATGAGTGCAAGAGCGGTTGGAAGTCGCTGCGTGACAGCTTGCGATACCAGCGAAGTAAGCTCGCCAAAAGCGGAAGTGCTGGTGGCAGCCGATCGCAATCGCCAAAGATTGGTAATTGTATGGACTGGCAATATGCGGACCACATGGCTTTTATCCCAGTCTTGTCACATGAGAGACGGTAAGTGTATATACATAGATTACATATCTTTTCATACATTTCATTAACATATTTTACAGTACAAAAACCAGTAGCGTATCGTTTGTGGACAGCCCGGCGTGCAGCCCAGACGTTATCTCCACTCCAGAAGTGGCAGAAGCAGTCGTTGATGAAGTCGACACAAGCATGTCGTCTTCTTATTCATATGTGAGTATGTATATAACTTGTACAAATACTTTAAAAAAATAACAACAAATTGTATTTGCAGCAAACGAATTCTGCAAAAAAACGTAGATTGGACAGCCAAAGAATTCAGACAGTATTGCTAACATGTTTCATGAGGTTTTAAATGTAACAAAAAATACAAGGAATATCTGGGCCTACTGGAACGATCTGTTGAACAAGCTTCCCAACAATGTTGCCACCGCAACCGAGGTCGAAATAACTAACATAATATACAACAAAGTAAAAGAGCATTCACAGAATAATTGAATTGAATAAACAGAATTTATTGAGCATACATCATTATTTTATTCTCTTACACCCGCTGACTCATTCTGCCAAGGTACTGCACCAGCTGCTGAGTTGACATACTCTCTACTAGTGTTTCGCATATACTTCGGGTAATCCTGAACGCAACCTCGAAAGCTTCGGCATCCATGCTTCTTTCCATTGGTCCTGACTGCCACTCAATGTTCGAGTATTCTGTCGCTCCCGTTCTCATCATAAAATTGTGCAGATAGCAGCATGCGGTTACAATGTTTTGTGCTTTTTCAGGTAAGCACTGCAATGTGCCCTGCACGGCCTGCCATCTTTTTGACAGAATGCCGAATGCATTCTCTATGCAACGACGAGCGCGGCTGAGCCGGTAATTAAAAATTCTTTCAGCCGAAGAAAGATTTCGCGAACCGTAGGGCTTCATTATCCGCTTGTGTAGCGGGAATGCATCGTCGCCTACAATATAATAGGGCATGCGTACTCCATTAATTTGGTTGTCATTGGGAAAAGATATCTCGCCCGACAACACTGCTCGTCCCAGGGTACAATTTGAAAAAGCATTCATATCCCCCTCGCTGCCGTAAGCTCCGACGTCTATGTACGTGAACTTGTAGTTGGCGTTACACACCGCCAGAAGCACAATAGAATGAAAACCCTGTAATGTAAGGGAACACATTTAAAATTATGTATGTATATATATAATTTGTTTGCAATGACACTTACTTTATAATTATAAAATGCGCTGCCGCTGTTGGGTGGCGCCCTTATTGCGCAATGTTTGCCGTCAATGGCACCGATGCAATTTGGAAAATTCCACCGATCCATGAAGTCTTCTGCCCAGAAAATATATGTGCACAAATGCACAAAATACACTAATACAAGTAAAGCAGGTTTCACTGAGAAAAATTGAATGACAAGAAAAAGTAATAATAATGACCTTCACTCATGTAGTTTGGTGCGGAAACCGATTGTCAGTCACAAACACTTTTTTTAGTGCAGTCTCGTCCGTAAGGCAACAACAAAATCCCTTAAAATTTCGTAGCTCAACAACAAATATAGGAAAGCCCCGTTACCTTGCTGCTGAGCATAGGCAGCGAACAGACGAATAAAAAAGAATACGCAAAATTGTTTTTGTATTTCCCATTGCTTATAGGAAGAGCAGTTCATGTATACGAAAACTGCTCGCCTATACCAAAGAGCTGCTGCAAAAACAAATGAGATCGAAGAGCTAGGGGCCTTGACATCTAGGATCTAAAGTGAGCAGCTGAACAGAAAAGAACGATGAAGATGAACTTATTCAGTTCGTTCAATTCAGTGAATTTTTTTTTTTTTTGTTCGTTCGTTCGCGAACGACACAGCACTACTCTTAAGTGATATGGGATTTTTTACTTTGTGTGTGTGCATGTGTATGTTCATGTGCAGCACATTTGAATGTTTGCGTAGCAATTCTTGACCTGTCTCAATTTTTATGATTTTTAGCAATTTTATTAGAAGTTAAGGACACCTCTAAAATTAATGTTATTTAATGATAATTTTTTATTTATTTTTAAAATTCATCTTAATCATCAAGGTGCATTGTCCATAGTTCATTGTATGACAAATAATAATTAACATATTTTAATATACATATAAATATAATTATGTACTCTTGACCCTTAAAAATCGTAATTAAATACATTTTAAATGCCGACAGCCAATATTTAAAACTAAAATTTGGCGCGCATTTGTATCTGCCTACAAAACACAGGCAATTTCTGTTTTTGCACTTTCTGGTCATACATACTCTTTCGAGATATTAACTATATGACACCAGCAAACAATTTTGCAACACAACTACTATGCAGTTGCGCATTTACTTACAAAAAATGCACTCATATTCCGAAAGAGTATAAATGGTTCATGTGTCGGCAACTGGAAGAAAAACTCAGGCTCGCGTCAACCGCGTGCCAACTAAAAACCTTTTCTCTACTCAATAAACGCACACAAGCTTCAGCGATCTCAATAGAAATTAGTGTTGGGTTGCTCACTGTTCAGTTGTTCACTTGTTCACTGTTCAGTTGTTCAGCTGTTCACTGTGTTCAGTGTTCAGCTAGGGAACATTTTCACCAAGTGAGCAATGAGCAACCAAACACAACCCAACACTACTTATATCGCTTACATTGAAAATACCAAGTTTATTTTAGCCGTTAGAGATTTTGTGGAACAATTTAGTGTTTTGATTTATATTTCATTTTTTTAACTATGTCAATTAATTTCTATATTTTTAAAATAAAATATGATTAACTAATGATCAAAAAAATATAACTGTGACTTGGCGGGTTTGCAGCCGTTTTTCGTATTTATTTTGGTCACATTGTTTTAAAGCATCTAAATTCCCGTTTGTTTTAATTGTTGAAAAACGCATATAAAAAATTTAAAATGTCTCGACCACAAAGTGCTATATGGAAGCACTTTACAGATTTGGGCAATAAAGAGGCCAAATGCAAGTACTGCCGCAATGTGCTGAGCAGCAAGTCGCAGAGCAACTTGGGGCGGCACTTGTCAAGTAAGCACCAACAGCGATGGAGCCGGTTGTCCGCCAAAGCGATGAGACTGCCGATGTTGGGGAAGACAACAACGCGTGACCGAATTTTTTCACAGGCCGATAACTGCCAGCAAAAGTCAAAAAATTGATAGACAAGTGGTAAAAATGATCGCTACAGGTCATCATGCGCTTCGGATGGTGGAAGAGCCGTAATTTCGGAAATGAGGATGTCTCGCATTGCCCTGGATATAAGCTTCCCACACGAAAAACGGTTTCCAACGTTTTGATGCCGCAAATTTGCCAAGAGCAGATGGCTATAATTAAGGAGGAAATGGTTGATGCAAGTGCGGTTTGCCTTACAACCGACTGTTGGACATCATTGGCGCATGAGAGTTTTATGGCTGTGACTGCCCATTTTATTGAAAAGCAGTCAACAACATTGAAGTCGTTTATGCTTTCCTGCGAACAAGTTGGGGAGAGCCATACATCCCAAAATTTGGCAGAACGCTTAAAAAAAAGTTGTGGTTGAATGGAACATTCAAAACAAAGTTGCAGCGATTGCCTCAGACAATGCATATAATATTGTTGGTGCAATCAAAATGGGCAGTTGGCGGCACATACCGTGTTTCGCGCATAATCTGAACCTTATTGTTCACAAATGCTTGGAGCAAATAGACGGAATCCGCAAAAAATTCAGTGCAGTTGTCAAATTTTTCCACCGCAGCACAACGGCTTAAAAAAAACTGAAGGACACCCAAGTGCAACTAAATCTGCCGGACATTAAATTAGTTCAGGATGTGCCAACTCGCTGGAACTCCACGTTCAAAATGTTTGAACGTTAAACAACATTGAAGGAAGCGGTTATGCTGGTGATAGCGACTCTGCGACCCGATCTGGGCTTAACTAATCAAGATTTTGAAGTTATTGAAGGAGTACAACCCATACTGCAAACATTTTTGCAAGTTACAACTGAAATTTCTGCGGAAAAAAATGTAACACTATCAAAACTGGCAGGAATTCTGCAACAAAAAGATTGCCAGCATTAGCTTTGGCTTAAACGAGTCAGCCGCTGCAGTGGGAACTGTACTAATGAAGGAGATGGAGCACCGGTTCAGAACTTGGAGTCGAACCCATTGTTTGCGGAAAGCACAATTTTGGATCCCCGATTTAAAGGGCGAGTGTTTAGAAACCAGGACACTTTGAAACCTCGGTTTCTAACATTAAAAAAAAACATCCAGCGCCATGCAAACGATACTCCTGAGAGCACCGTGGAAGAAGAAATCGTGCCAAAAAGAACCGAAGACGATATTTGGAAGGAGTACGATGACATTTTCCAGAAAGTGAGCAAGGCGTCAAACAACATAGCGGCATCAAAACGAGAAATGGATCAATACCTTTCTGAAAAGTATTTAAATCGGAAGAATGATCCATTAAAATGGTGGGAACAGAGAAAGGGGCAATATCCACACCTATACCAACATATGATGAAACGACTGTGTTTATTTGCCACATCAGAGCCATGCGAAAGAATATTTTCGAGTGCGGCACAGACCATCACAAAGAGGCGAACACTGCTAAAGCCAAAGCCAGTAAATAACCTTACATTTTTGCATAATAATATGTAAAAGACGCTGAAAGGTTAATAACTTAGATGACATATTTTATCTTACAAACAAGTAAAAACGTTGCAGTCAGACGCAACCGACTGCGGAATACTTTGATTTCAGTAAAAGAACGGATGGTAAGGAGTCTGCTTGCAAAGGAGTGTGCCAGGTGGTAAACATCGCCAGCTATCATGTTACCAAATTTGGTGACTTTAGCTCAAAAACTGTGGAAGATAACTTAACTCCCAAATTTAAAAGGTGGGCGGCAGAGGTAGGCGTGGCATCTAAATTTTTGAAACAAATGTTTTCAACTGTCACCATCTATATTCCTAAAAAGTTTGGTGGCTCTAGCTCAAAAACTGTTAGAGATATAGCCGATTCCGATTTTATAAGGCGGGTGGTTTGGGTGGGCGTGTAGATGTTGGCAGATGTTGCCTTCTATCTTTCAACCTTATTTACGGGCTCTAGCTTAAAAACTATAAGAGATATCGAAAATTTCGATTTTAAATGGTGGGTGGCAGAGGTGGGCGTGGCATCCCAATTTTGGATGCAGATCTTTTGTAGATGTCACCATATATCTTCCTACCAAATTCGGTGACTCTAGCTCGAAAAATGTGATGTTGATGCATTTTTTTGGGGAACGTCAATATCTATCTTCACACAAAATTTGGTGGCTCTAGCCCAAAATATGTGAAAACTATAGGCGTTTCCAATTTCTAGGAGAAGGGGTGATGGGGGCGGAATCAGGGGGCGTGGCATCCAAGATTTGATGGGGAACGTCAGTACCTATCTTGACACAAAATTTGGTGGCTCTAGCCCAAAAAATGTGAAAACTATAGGCGTTTCCAATTTCATGGTGAAGAGGGATGGGGGCGGAATTAGGGGGTGTGACATCCAAAATTTTGATGCAGTTTTTTCAAGGACATGACTAGCTATCTGCGTGCAAAATTTGGTAACTCTAGCTGTAAGAATGTGAGAAATATTTGGTTTTATCGGTTTTCAGTTATCGAACTTATCGATTTCCCAGTTTCTTAGTAGGCGTGGCACCCCAATCTTGACACTTTATCTGTCGCGCCTATAGACAAACATAATTGCAAAGTTTCAAGTCTAGCTTTACGGGTGTCGAAAAAAGTTGCGTTCATACAGACGGACAGACGGACGGACAGACACCATGACGGACATTGCACAAAACCAATATATGTACTATGAGACCTTCGGTATCAAAGTAAAATGAAGGAGGGCAACGTTTAATTATGTCTTACGCATCGCACCATTTGCAATCAAAACAAAAGCCAGAAAAATAATGGCCGACTTTTGTTTACTATCCAGCCTTATCCATTTATCCAGCACCAGCTGATGATAAACAAACCGGCAGAGTAGATAAGCAAGCAGTTTTTTCGTTAAGTGTTACTTTTCCTCAATCGAGCTCATCTGATGTGTATTAATGTTTTCTGTTAAAGTTACCGGCGCTTATTACATATCTATGTTAGGTTTATTTGTCTATGATCTAGACTTGACATCCCGCTCTTTTGAAAACTGCTTTGTTGTTTACTGCTTATGTTTTCGGTTGTTTTGCATTTGTAAACAAAGCGCGGTGTATAGAGAAGTGATAAAAATAGCTGTTCAAAACAAAGGGGTGGAGCATAGAGTAGTGACATTATGTTATGCTCGCTCAAAATGTTAACTCATAGCAGAGAGAGCCAAGTCTGTTTCAGTTTGTATTCACTTTCAGCGGCTTTTAGTGGAAAGGTAGAAGCGGCGGTAAAAATACAATAGTATATGTATACGTGTGCATTTGCTTCATATTTTGCTGGGCAAGCTTTGCCGAGGTTTTTGTTTCAATCCGCATGTTGCTGCCTAGCAAGGAAGGGTAGTTTGACTTTACTTGAAATTTCGTTTATTAACTAGATAAAAGCAATATGATATGTATAATATATGTTTACTAATATTTTGGCAATTAGGTAGGGCAATATTAAATCATATCAATCAATCGCTGAATATAACATAATAAATACGAAATAAAATAAACTTATTTTGTATATGAATTCTTAAAATAAATTTTATAATTTTTATTCTGAAGTTAACTTATTCCAAGTTTAACTGGACATTGAGAAATTGGGCCATACAGACGTATACACAGCAAATTGCTTTCACTCCGTCAGCAGCGAATGAAGTCGGCGCTAGACTGATTTCATATTTTTGAACTACGCAAATGGTTTGTAAAAATAGCGGCACTTTGTTGTCGGCTCGCTGCTTTCAGCAGCCGAAGTGCTTTTGGCATCAATCTCAATTGGACCAATTATGCTATTGGATTTTCGGCGTTTGACTCCTCTATGTATGAGTGCTTAGTGCTTCTAGTGAGTTGTGTCAACGAGCATTGAATCTAAAGAGGTTGCAATTGCCGAAAGCTCTTTCGTCTCAGGGTAGCAATTTTCAGTCATTGCTTTTGATTTGCTTTGCTGTGTATACCACAAGAATGTGAGTTTGCCCTCTGTTTTTAACACGCTTTATACATATTGCTTTTTAGTCGGCGATTGGACACAAGCTTGGTGGTCCAGTGGTAGAGTGCGCGCCTGCCACGCGGGAGGCACGGGTTCGATTCCCGGCTGATGCATATTTATATTTTGATACCGAAGGTCTCATAGTATATTGGTTTTGTGCAATGTCCGTCATGGTGTCTGTCCGTCCGTCTGTCCGTCTGTATGAACGCAACTTTTTTCGACACCCGTAAAGCTAGACTTGAAACTTTGCAATTATGTTTGTCTATAGGCGAGACAGATAAAGTGTCAAGATTGGGGTGCCACGACTACTAGGAGGCTGGGAAATCGATAAAATCGATAACGAAAAACCAATAAAATCAAATATTTCTCACATTCTTACAGCTAGAGTTACCAAACTTTGCACGCAGATAGCTAGTCATGTCCCTGAAAAAACTGCATCATATAGCTAGTCTTGTCCCTGAAAAAACTGCATCAAAATTTTGGATGCCACGCCCACTCATTCCGCCCCCATCATCCCTGCTCCTTTAAATTGGAAACGCCTATAGTTTTTACATTTTTTGGGCTAGAGTCACCGAATTTGGTAGGAAGATATATGGTGACATCTACAAAAGGTCTGCATTAAAAATTAGGATGCCACGCCCACCTCTGCCGCCCACCATTTAAAATCAGAAATTTTGATATCTCTTACAGTTTTTAAGCTAGAGCCCGTAAATTCGGTAGAAAGATAGAAGGCAACATATACCAAAGATGTGCATCAAAATTTTGGATGCCACGCCCACCCAAGCCACCCGCCATATAAAATTGGAATCGCCTATATCTTTATCAGTTTTTGGGCTAGAGCCACCAAACTTGGTAGGAAGATAGATAGTGACAGTTAAAAACATTTGATTCAAAAGTTTGGATGCAACGCCCACCTCTGCCGCCCACCTTTAAAATTTGGGAGTTAAGTTATCTTCCACAGTTTTTGAGCTAAAGTCACCAAATTTGGTAACATGATAGCTGGCGATGTTTACCACATGGCCCACTCCCTTCGCCCCTGCATTCCCCCTTATCAACCGTTCATTTACTGGTATCAAAGTATTCCGCAGTCGGTTGCGTCCGACTGCAACGTTGTTACTTGTTTTTATTTATTTTTATTTAATTAATATTTTATTTAACAAAAACAATTTAATTCTTAAAGCATTCGTTGGCAGTCGTCACTAAAAACCTCGACGACAAAAACAAATTCGTGTCAAGACAATATCGTCGTCACATTTACTTACAAAATACCGATTATGTGACAATAGTTGTCGATAGGTACCGATGACGACTACGAGAATACCAAATTTTGTTTGTCGTCGTCAGACGACGACGTTTTACGTCGACGACGACTACGAGAATACGGGCGAATATTTAAGTATAGTCAATGAAATCTCCTAGTATATATAGTCAAACGCAAAAAAATCCAATAGCCTAATTGGTCCAATTTGCGGAGGAACCACCCTCATTCGGCTGCTGAAAGCATCGAGCCGAACGCAAATTTTGACTCGATACAGACGGAGTGCCAGCAATTTGCTGTGTATACGTCTGTATGTCAGCGACGTGATCGCCGTTAGGTGTATATATGTGTGTATGTATGTTTCTGTATGCTGTTTGCTCTGAGCTGCTGTATATTGTGGAAGGGGAATAGCAGCAGCAGAGTGCGAACAACAATAACACATGTGCATTTTTTCTGTATTTGGTGGCTCCGAGCTCAACAAACAAAAATCATTAGGGCGAATGTATACCTAAATACACATATATATGTGTGTGTGTATGTGCGCATGCATATTTTTTCAGTTTTTGGTGGCTCTCAAGTGATTTGGGATTTTGTAACTTTTCTAGCAACGCATATCAATGTGTGCGTGCATGTGTATGTTCATATGCAGCACATTTGAATGTATGATTAGCTACGCAAATGGTCTTCAAATTTTGCGTTCGGCTCTCTGCTTTCAGCAGCCGAATGCTGGTGGCTCCTCCACAACGCATTTTTTCGGCAGTTGGGAAAACGCGGTTTGACTCCTCTACGTATACCTACTTAATGATATTATAGAGGCAAAGCTAGCGAGGCGCGCAGCAATTGCCAGTACGCAAACGCACAGCGTTATCGGCGTATTGTTTCGCGCTTCCATCGCATATACATATATACCTACTCGTTATAAGTAGCTAATCGTATCTGCAACAAATTCCAGCGAGTAAAAAGAGAGAGAGAGCGATGAAAAGTCTACCTAAGTGTATTGTCGTTGTATTGTCTCTGACGCTTGCATCTGAGAGCTTGGTGTGGGTGGTGCAAATTAGGCAATGCCATTCTTTTAACTGCAGCCTCTCAGTTATGCTTAGCTTAGCCTAGCTTAGTGAGTGCGGAAGAGGTAGGGATATTGAGATTTATGTTTGACATGCAGAGCGCGCGCATAAACAAAAAAGTGAGGTAAAATGGGCAACAACAAAGGCGCATGATTGCATTCAAATTATTTTATATCTAGCGGCAGTCATAAGAGCGACGCGCGCGCTGATCAAGTTTTAAGCCGCTCTTTGGGAGCGCGACTCACATGTATGTTGAAAGCATGCATAGATTCGCTCAGCTGTGTATGTAACAGGCAGAAGGAAGCATTTCCGACCCCATAAAGCAGGCATGTCCAGCGTGAGCGAGGCTGGCATGTGTCAGTGTATTGGTGTGCTTTACACTGCGCAAACGAAATGTGACGTTATTATTGCACGCTATGAAAAATTATGATATAGCTAAAATATTAAATGGTTACCCAAACTTAGGTGTTAGCATTAAAGCTTGAAAAAGTTGTGAATAACATGCCCTGAACTTATGCCTTCATCTGTACGCGAAGGCGATAAGAAAATCATAATTTTTTTCTGCGTGTATCATAATTACGCAAATGCAAAATGCGGCGCAAAGCGACATAAACCTGCTTTGTTGACAGCGCGCTGGCAACTGAGCTCATTTTTACGCTCCCAACACTGACTTCGGCCGGTGTTCGGTTGGCGTCGGCTTGTGTCTGTGTGAAACGTTAAATTCACGATGGGTAAATGGGTACGCTGTGGACACCCCGGCCATAAAGTATATATTATCTTGATCAGCATCAACAGCCGAGCAACATTGTTGCTGATCAATTCAAAGAAAAAACAAGACTATGCACAAGCAGAGGGCTCATGCTCAGACGCTTGAAGTTTCAATAAACACTTGTAGTGTGCAGGTAGTCTGTGGCCAGAGCCACTGCTATGTATAAAGAAACTTTGGAGAGGCGTGCACTTCTAGCTATGCTCTGATCTTAGCTCGTCGGATGGGGTGCGGGTTCTTCCTCGCCCTCTATACAAACTACGATTTAAAATAAAGTTTAAGTGCACTATCGGATACGCTACAAAAGTAAAATACAAAAATGTTGACCGGTAATTCCACACAATTGGAGTCAGGCCTCAGATCAGATAGAAGCGTGTTAGGGCACTGGAGATGTTAGTCGATACCCTATTCTATACCCACCCTACCCCTTAACTAATACCTGGAAAGGATTATTAAGTATAACTCGCGCGTCTTCTTACATTGCAATGAACCACCATAATAATTACTCAATCATCATTAGGTAACTATAAATTCGTTTAATAAATGTATATAAATGTACTCCTTCCATTAGGGTGACGCTTACGCGATTTCAAAACTTCACTTAACAATTAACATTATAGTTGATAATACTTGATTGTTCAAAATTATCATTATCTTTTAAATTTAACTAACTAAGATTTTATATGATGCAAAAGAAAACAGGATAAATGTCACGGAGCTTCAGCAAAATATTTTATACCCGCTCAACATATATAATTCTTGCCAATAGCAAGTGCTACTCACGGTTCGACATACCATGTATTTACAAAAAGGTTCCGACTCAGACTTTCCATCGGTGCTAGTTCGGTGGGCCCATCGAAGGTGCAGATGTGGTCGTTGCGTTGCTGCTTTATCAATTAAAGAAAAGAATTACATATGCTTACAAGCGAGGTCGCTGTTGCTGTTACTTGACATTTATGATTTAACTTAGCTCTTTAAAGAAGAATTACAACTCTTTTCTGAAAGCGTTTCTATAACTTTGTATCTATATAACAAATGCACATGATACAGGAACAAGATGATCCAAATGATTATTGCTTAAGCAACACGTGTTAGACTCCCGTTTGTCGCTCAACATAACCGTTGCAGCGTTGTAGCGTAGAACTTCGCTTGTGCACACTTCAATTTCGCTCCATATGACTCGGCTGAACTGCTTCTACACGCTTGTCGGCACGATCATTGAAAATCTATGAACCTCCAGATATCGGAGATACGCACCCCCATACTCGATTCATGCTTAATTATCTGCCGGTTAAATCCAGTAGCCTGAGCTGGGTCATTGAAGACTAAAGCGCATTTTTAACCATTCATTGGCGGCTCGAGTACGCTGGACGGTGCCGACTAGAATCGCCGGTCGCCGTCGCAAACGGCTAAAACATAAGAATTCGATTGACCACCACGCTCAAAATTACCAATGTCACAAATATCACCTGTTTCTTTTTATCGCACAATGCACCAAAAAGGGTTCCTGCACCTTGGGTCGATCAATTGTGGCTTGATGTTCACAAAATCAAAGTATATTTAGTCTCATGTAGATTAACTCAAATAAACATGACCACGGTGGGTACAGTCTGGCGATTACTTTATGTTTATTCTCCTTATGTCTTATAAGGCACACAGATTGTTTGAGCAAACGTTCGTTTGGAACCACAGCTATCAGACTACTAAATTGATGCAGAACAGGAAAGTGCGCGCGTGCCAATATTGTTTCCAATATATCCGAAGCAAACGACAATTGTCGCCTGGAGACATTTAAAACGGTGAAGTGGCGTGATTTTCGTCTGTCTGTTTTGTGCGTTGTCCTCTCGATCGCATGGATCAATACGCGTGCGAGCGAGACAAAGTTTACTGAGCACTGAGAGAGCGAATTCGACCCACTGGAATTCAACGGTACCAGGCTTAAAGAGTGTGAATAGATAATCTTTCCATTGAAACTGCAATGGCACAGCGAAGTTCAACCGAATATAGCAATGTTAAGTTTCAATGTTTATCTGTCCCCTACACCACAGTTTATACGACGAGAGTCGCATCTCGAGGAGTTGTAAACTGAAATAAACAGATCAACATAGACCTCATGTCTGAATGTCATTCAAGTGATATACACCAATTGATTTTCCTGCTTCGTTTTGCAGTTCATAATATGCTGGACTAAGTTTCGCCTTTACTTTCGCTTTCGCGAACACGGGTGCCAATTTGCTGCTAAAAAGCCGCGTTGCTCTGGGCAAAACTGCGTGCATATACACTATCACCTGGTTTTAACTGAATTGTTCTGCTTCGTAAGTTGTATCTGCGAGCATTCTCATCGTGAGACCTCGACATATTCTTTTTGGCTTTCTCACGGGCAAGTTGTAAGAAGTCAGTTCGGTTTAAAGCTGTGTCATCGGTAAAGGCATTCAACTTGCGAAGAAGCTGGTAATCCTTTCCATATAAAATCATATTTTGACCGAAACAAAGAAAGTATGGGGAATAGCCTGTGCTACGATGTATGGTTGATCTCAACGAACCGCTAATTTCGTTAAGATTTTGATCCCAATTTGCGTGATCTTTGCCAACATAGGCTCGGATTGCTGCTAATACGGATCGGTTAAGACGTTCACTAGCATTCGCTTGAGGTGAATATATAGCAGTACAGATGTGAGCGACTCCAAAACGAGTAAGGAACGCTCGAAAATATCCCGATTTGAATTGCAAGCCGTTATCAGTTAAGACAGTCTCCGGTACTCCAAAAGAGCAGAAAACAAAGTTTTCAAGATAACTACATATATTGTTAGCCGTGAATTTTTTTAAAGGATGTAAGAAATGAAACTTGGTATTGTGGTCGACGATGATGAGAAGACCAATATTGCCATTTTTGGACCTCGGATAAGGACCTAAAATATCCATGTATAATTTCTGAAATGGCCGATCGGACACCATGGGCTTTCCCATTGGCGGCCTCAATATCTTACTTGGGCTTTTGACCATCTTACAGATACTGCAATTTGAAACGTATCGGCGGATCTGAACTACCATTCCAGGCCAAAATAGATATCGCTTTACCTTGTCAATCATTTTTCCAGTACCGCAATGTGCGGCGTCGGGAGGAACATGTGACCGATCTAAAACATCGGCAACAAGACCTTCCGAAAGCCATAGTTTCCAGGAATTCTCTTCCTGACGCGCATCACCACTTGCGTGTTCAGTGCGTTTGTAAACGAAATTGTCCATGACTCTCAAATCTGGAAGCATTGCCTGATTTTCTTTAACGTGCTTTATCAATTCTAAGTAATCCGTTGAACTAAATTCCTTAGAACTCAGGTCAACGATTGGACCCCAGCTATCAAATTCAGAGATATCGTTTTCGTCTCGTCGCGATAAGGCATCAGCTACAATATTTTGCGAGCCTTTTCGGTGCTGGATAACAAAACTAAACCCCTGGAGTTTGATCGCCCATCGAGCCAATCGTCCTGACAGATCCTTTTGGTTCATCAACCATTTCAAAGAAGCCCTTCAATATAAGCACGGAACTTTTGTATACCCTTGATTACGGCTAAGCACTCTAATTCCGTCACGGAATAGTTGCGTTGTGCCTTGGATAGCTTCATATACATGAACGCTATTGGCAACTCTGTTCCATCTTTAGTTGTTTGTGCCAAAACACACCCGAGTCCATGTAAACTTGCATCGCAAAGAAGCAAGAAGGGTTTACAGAAGTCTGGAGCACTAAGTATCGGCGCAGACGTCAGCTTGGCCTTTAAGTGTCTAAACGCTTCATCAGCTTCATCAGACCAACATAAAGACTTATTCTTTCTTAGCAAATCGGTAAGAGGAAGACTGACGGTGGCATATCCGAAGACGAAACGACGATACCAACCGGACAGTCCTAAAAATCTTCTCAGCTGCTTTACTGTTGTGGGCACTGGGAATTCCTTGATTGCCACAACTTTTTCCGGATCGGTCTTAAGCTGACCATCTCCGATGATAAAACCCAAGTATTTGACTTCCTGCATACAAAACTTGGACTTAGCTATATTAATAGTCAAGTTGGCTTTTCGCAAATAGTCTCCGATTTCATTCAATAATGTCAAATGCGATTTAAAATCGTCAGATAAAATCAATAGATCGTCTAAATACACAAAAACTCTTGTACGCAAATGTGGAGGAATTACTTGATCCATCAATCGGCATAAGGTTTGCGCAGCGTTGCACAGTCCGAAGGGCATAACCTTGTACTGATACAGCGGCCGGTTCGGCACTGTGACTAGACTTCTAGACTTCTAGACTTCTCTTCCAATGGTATTTGCCAAAAGGCATGCTTCATATCCAGACCGGTTATGAAACGAGCTGGAGGCAGCCTGCTGAGTATGCCGTCTACATGAGGCAGTGGATAAGCATCCTTGCGGGTGTACTTATTCACTTCTCGGGAATCTAAGCATAAACGCGATTTGGTTCCTTTTTCAACCAACACGCAATTGCTGCTCCATGGACTCTTGGACTCTTCGATGATATCCAAAGCTAATATATTCTCTATTTCCGAGAACATCAATTTTCCTTTGGCGGGAGATACTGGCCAATGTCGCTGTTTAATCGCTTTAACTTCACCTACATCTATGCTGTGCTCGACTAAATGAGTGCGGCCTAAACCTACTTTTTCGAATGATGGAAGTTTCGAGATCACCTTTTCTAACTCTTGTCGCTGATGCGGTGTTAAAGGGTGCATCTTAGGTGGATAATTGGAATCGTTATTCTGTTCAACACCTAATTCAGCTACATTGCTTGACTCTGGAATTAATTTGTCTAGTAGACCAAAGTCCTTCCAGAAATCAATTCCCAGATAGACGTCACTTGTAAGATCCGGAACAATAAAGAAATCGACTGGTTTCCTGACACCACGGTACGCAATTTTATTCACCATATGACCCACCACCTGACATCCAGAACTATTCGCGGTTCTAATTCGGCCAGAACACTTCTGAACGCTGGGGTGCGATTGCAGCTTCGATGCTGCTAAGCCTCCTATGCAACTAATGGTAGCGCCCGAATCAAGCAGGGCGAGATAATTATCCCCATGTATTTCGATATCGGTGTAAACTCGGTTGTCAGTGTGCGTAAAAATAGCTGAAACTAGTAATTTACGGTTTGCGCGAACTTTTCTCCAAAAGTCTCGCAAACGGATTGTGGAACGTCTGGGCGTTCGGATTGGCTTATTTCCATCAACTGCGCCAAATATTCGGCGACGCGCTGACAGGTATTGAGCTAGGCGAACGTGAAATGGTCTATTTGCAACCGATACTTCTCGATTAAAATTTGAGGAAGTATTTTGTTGCTGCTCAGCTAAATCCGTCAAGGGATTAGCCGCATTTTGTTTTGATAATTTTGATTTTTCGGATGCGTCAGAGCATTGCTTCTCTGCGCATCCCTCGGACGGTTTTCCGATGGGTTGCAAATGGTGCAATTGGGCTTAAAAATTCCTTTTACGCCACAGCCGTAACAAAATATGGTTCTTAACTCTAGGCAGTTATCAAACCGATGCCCCAACTTCTCACAATTCCAACACTTATAAACTTTTTGTTGTATCGCTAAAACTTCTTCTTGGACATCTAATTCGGATACGACCGGTCGTTTCGTACGTGAGTAAGAAGCTTTTTCTTGTTTACAAAATTGGTCATGAGTTCGTATAGCTTCTCGTAATCTTGACAAGTCGGTAATACCTAAATGCATCAACTCGTAACGAATTGTTGATTACCCATGTCGGATCAACAGTCGAACCAAATGCTCTTCCGAAATCGGACTGCGCAATCGGCCTACAAGTTTTTCAACACTGAATTGGTAATCCTCAAAAGCTTCGTTTTCCCCCTGTCGTCTTAAGTTTATAGACTCCCAAAGATCTATGTCAGTACCTATATCTCCAAACTTCTTACGGAACTCGTCGCAGAAAGTTTCCCACGTAAAGTTCTCGTGCGCTCGGTGGAACTTCCAAAACCATTCGATGGCTTTGCCTCCGAAAAGCAGATGCAAATTATCACATAAGAGATTATTGTTACTGTGTAAGCTTTGTCTTGATAAGGAACGAACTCGGTAGAGAAAATCTCCGGTCGCTCGACATTCTTTGGAACCATCAAACTTTAGGTGCCAATTCTAAATTATACTTGAAACTTTTTCTGGCGGAATAGGCCTGTATTCGTTTCCTGAATGATTACTTCTAGATTGCGTCCTGCTGTTTTGTAAAGACTCGGCTGGCAGAACTGAGTTTCGGGGTCTTTGAACTGGTATGTTTAAAAGATTTCCTGGCTCTTCTCTGCGAGTATTGAGATTGGCCAACTGTGACTGGAACATTGCAGTCATGTCTTGAATAAGCTGCTGCTGCTGTGTATGCATTGCTGTTCTGATCAACTCGGTTATGTTTTCGTTACTTCGATCACTTAAAGAATACCCTCGTGTCATGGCTCTAGTCGACATGCCTCTTCCTGTTTCATTCAGAAAGGAACACCTGCGTCCTTTGCCTCTAGACTTTTTCTTGGATTGAGAAATGTTAACATTACTCGCGTAAAGCGCATGATCGGAAACTTCGGTTGCGTTATCCGCTTCTTCTAACTCGGCAAACAGGTTGTTGTTGGACAGCTGTATTTGGGACTGATTGCAAGATTGTTTGCACACGGGACAGGTCTTTGTGATTTGCAAAGCATTAACTATGCATTGTTTATGAAAACTATGCCCACATGGGGTCACCGCTTTTAAGTCATTTTGCGACAAAACCTCGTGGCATTTCCCACAAAAAGGATCTGCATGTTGCAGAATTTTGTTGATATCTTCGTTGCTGTGTGTTAATGGCATTGTTAAAATATAAATTGTTCTTGTTCTTATGGTTCATTGCATTGCAAGTGTTAAGACGCGTTCGTTTATACTTGTATAGTTCATCTGGTCTGAGGTAATCTATTTTAACCTAAAGTATACTATTGATCTGCCCTTGGATCCCTTCTCATCTTAACTGGTCAAGTTTCCAAAAGAACTCTAGTCACTTGCAATTCCTAGCTAGACTTGAAGTAGCCGGACAGACTTATTCCAGTTACCAAAACTGTTGCCACAAAAATTGGCTTGATATTGGTCGAGCAACTCAAAAGTCTGAATTAAACTCGCGGCTCCATATAACAAGATTCAAAGTTCGTAACTACAAATTGATAATCTGCTTACCTAAAAATGACAATTCCCAAAAACCTGATCGCTCATAAAGAATCGTCAGCACCCTTTTGGTCGAGAAATTCAGCCTTCTGTATAAACTCGCTATTCCGAAAACGATTACTGAGATCTAACACGACATTTCACCTTAGTGTGATCTTAAAAATTTTGTTTTATTAATTGGATGAATTGAACAGAGCTCGTCATGGAGTGTACTGATACTACGCCTTAAGGATTATGATCGCTAATTCCTGATTAGCTAATCACGAAATCTTCCTGGTATCGGCTGCTATGTTATTCTATTGTACATTAGTACCATCGGCTCCACGCTTTGGGCGCCATTTATTTTTATGTAGTGTGCAGGTAGTCTTTGGCCAGAGCCACTGCTATGTATAAAGAAACTTTGGAGAGGCGTGCACTTCTAGCTATGCTCTGATCTTAGCTCGCCGGATGGGGTGTGGGTTCTTCCTCGCCCTCTATACAAACTACGATTTAAAATAAAGTTTAAGTGCACTATCGGATACGCTACAAAAGTAAAATACAAAAATGTTGACCGGTAATTCCACACAATTGGAGTCGGGCCTCAGATCAGATAGACGCGTGTTAGGGCACTGGAGATGTTAGTCGATACCCTATTCTATACCCTCCTTACCTTGGTAACGCCTTCATTATATTTGGGCTACCCCTTAACTAATACCTGGAAAGGATTAGTAAGTATAACTCGCGCGTCTTCTTACATTGCAATGAACCACCATAATAATTACTCAATCATCATTAGGTAACTATAAATTCGTTTAATAAATGTATATAAATGTACTCCTTCCATTAGGGTGACGCTTACGCGATTTCAAAACTTCACTTAACAATTAACATTATAGTTGATAATACTTGATTGTTCAAAATTATCATTATCTTTTAAATTTAACTAACTAAGATTTTATATGATGCAAAAGAAAACAGGATAAATGTCACGGAGCTTCAGCAAAATATTTTATACCCGCTCAACATATATAATTCTTGCCAATAGCAAGTGCTACTCACGGTTCGACATACCATGTATTTACAAAAAGGTTCCGACTCAGACTTTCCATCGGTGCTAGTTCGGTGGGCCCATCGAAGGTGCAGATGTGGTCGTTGCGTTGCTGCTTTATCAATTAAAGAAAAGAATTACATATGCTTACAAGCGAGGTCGCTGTTGCTGTTACTTGACATTTATGATTTAACTTAGCTCTTTAAAGGAGAATTACAACTCTTTTCTGAAAGCGTTTCTATAACTTTGTATCTATATAACAAATGCACATGATACAGGAACAAGATGATCCAAATGATTATTGCTTAAGCAACACGTGTTAGACTCCCGTTTGTCGCTCAACATAACCGTTGCAGCGTTGTAGCGTAGAACTTCGCTTGTGCACACTTCAATTTCGCTCCATATGACTCGGCTAAACTGCTTCTACACGCTTGTCGGCACGATCATTGAAAATCTATGAACCTCCAGATCTCGGAGATACGCACCCCCACACTCGATTCATGCTTAATTATCTGCCAGTTAAATCCAGTAGCCTGAGCTGGGTCATTGAAGACTAAAGCGCATGGTTAACCATTCATTGGCGGCTCGAGTACGCTGGACGGTGCCGACTAGAATCGCCGGTCGCCGTCCCAAACGGCTAAAACATAAGAATTCGATTGACCACCACGCTCAAAATTACCAATGTCACAAATATCACCTGTTTCTTTTTATCGCACAATGCACCAAAAAGGGTTCCTGCACCTTGGGTCGATCAATTGTGGCTTGATGTTCACAAAATCAAAGTATATTTAGTCTCATGTAGATTAACTCAAACAAACATGACCACGGTGGGTACAGTCTGGCGATTACTTTATGTTTATTCTCCTTATGTCTTATAAGGCACACAGATTGTTTGAGCAAACGTTCGTTTGGAACCACAGCTATCAGACTACTAAATTGATGCAGAACAGGAAAGTGCGCGCGTGCCAATATTGTTTCCAATATATCCGAAGCAAACGACAATTGTCGCCTGAAGACATTTAAAACGGTGAAGTGGCGTGATTTTCGTCTGTCTGTTTTGTGCGTTGTCCTCTCGATCGCATGGATCAATACGCGTGCGAGCGAGACAAAGTTTACTGAGCACTGAGAGAGCGAATTCGACCCACTGGAATTCAACGGTACCAGGCTTAAAGAGTGTGAATAGATAATCTTTCCATTGAAACTGCAATGGCACAGCGAAGTTCAACCGAATATAGCAATGTTAAGTTTCAATGTTTATCTGTCCCCTACACACTTGTATCCCGACTCTTAACGCAGAGAGACGTGTTTTATTTTAAAACGTTCCAAAACATACGAAATACAGTAACTTCATCACTCCACCAGGACTTCAACCACCCATCGACCAACGTACCGCTAACTGGCGCAGCCGGAAAAAAATGAGTTTCTACTTATTCACCCTTACTTACTTGTAAGTAGAAAATAAGAAAAAAAAAAGCAAAAGAAAAAACATAACCAGTGTCAATAAAATAATAATACGGCACTAAAACTAAAAGAAAAAAAAAAACTAAAATAAAGAAAAAATGCATTGCATTACACACACACAAATCTCGCAACGAGAACTAAAAAAAAATTATTATTAAAAATTATACAAACAAACATGCATATAAGTGTACTGTCGTGACGTGGAATCTACCGCTGATAACCACTGTCATTGCATTACACACATACAAATCTCGCAATGAGAACTAATATAAAATTTTTTTATACAAACAAACATGCATACAAACGTATTGTTGTGACGTGGAATCTACCGCTGATAACCACTGTCATTGCATTACACACATACAAATCTCGCAATGAGAACTAATATAAAATTTTTTTTATAAAAACAAACATGCATACAAACGTATTTTTGTGACGTGGAATCTACCGCTGATAACCACTGTCATTGCATTACACACACACAAATCTCGCAAATGAGAGCTAATATAAAAAAAATTTATTAAAAAAAAATTTATACAAACAAATATGCATATAAGTGTATTGTCGTGACGTGGTATCTACCGCTGATAACCACTGTCATTGCATTACACACATACAAATCTCGCAATGAGAACTAATATAAAAATTTTTTATACAAACAAACATGCATACAAACGTATTGTTGTGACGTGGAATCTACCGCTGATAACCACTGTTATTGCATTACACACACACAAATCTTGCAACGAGAACTAATATAAAAAAAATTTATTAAAAAAAAATTTATACAAACAAATATGCATATAAGTGTATTGTCGTGACGTGGTATCTACCGCTGATAACCACTGTCATTGCATTACACACATACAAATCTCGCAATGAGAACTAATATAAAATTTTTTTTAATACAAACAAACATGCATACAAACGTATTGTTGTGACGTGGAATCTACCGCTGATAACTACTGTCATTGCATTACACACATACAAATCTCGCAAAGAAAAAAAAAAGAAAAATATTCTAAGAACACATCACAAGCCGAAATTCAATATTCAACACTAATTCACAAGTGCACACATGTTGTAGTGGAAATGCGGAAAATATTGTATGCAAACTCACTTGAGTATCGTCAAGTTCAAGTGCATACGCCGCTCCATCCACTCGCAACTGTGAGCACTTACCACAATGCAACACTTTTGTACCAAGAAAACGATCGTATTACAAACTTAAATACGACACACATTGCTACAAACCCATCGACACTACATATGTTTATTCTCTTGGTTTTAAAATTTTCAGAAAAATAAATAACACTTATTATATTACAGATAGAAAAACAACATATTGTAAAACAAAATAATAAAAAAACACCACAAACACATAAACTAATATCGTAATTATAAAACACTTTAAAATATATTTGTAAACACAAACAACAAACACTGCATACACCATACTACACAAACCCCTTACTTAACATTTGTTCATTACACCACTTGAGCTATTAACTAAATACTTTGGAAAAGAAAATTTCATTTAATGTCAAAGAAATTGGCCGACAACATTAGAAGTAAAACGCGTTCCGTTTTGGGGGTACAGCCAACTACTAGCAGGAAAACACGTTCGAACATCCGCTTAAACCCACTACCTTCAATAAGGGAAGATCCTATACCGTGCCCCCAACCCTCACAAGAACTTACAATGGACTCAGGTCACGATTCTGCCCCTACACCCCCCACCCCCACTTTGAGCAACTTCAGTTCTTCCTTATTAACAACTTTTAAACCGAAAGATGTAATGGCATTTGTCGAGCACTTGCCAACTTTCGATGGAACACCTAGGCAGTTAGACAGATTTATAACAAGCGTCGAGGAGATTCTTATGCTCATTAGAGGAGCAGACCAGACACCTTATGGCCTTCTCACCCTGAGAACTATAAGGAATAAAATAATAAATAGAGCAGATGAGGCACTCGAATTAGCCAAGACCCCATTAATTTGGGATGAGATAAAAAAGAATCTCATACGTCTCTACTCCAGTAAGAAAAGCGAATCTTATTTACTTAGCGAACTTGGAGCATTTTCCGACCAACAAAGCCTGGGTCAGCTATTCTTCGGAATATCAAAAATAAAAAATCAATTGTATTCCGTTCTTAAAAACAATGAACAACATGTCGCTGTTATAGAAGCCAAGAAGGTGGTATATAACGAAGTATGTTTGAATGCTTTTATCGTAGGTCTCAGGGAACTTCTTAAAACAATAATCAGATTGAAATCACCCACAAACATAGAGCAAGCCTACGAACAATGTCAGATAGAACAATCACTTTATCGCACTAACAGACCCCAAACTAACCGTAACCAAGAACGAGGACGGGACAACCACAACAACGGTAACAACAAAAATTACTATAATAACAGGAACGAACAAAACAACTACAAATCATCTTACCAAAATTCAAACCAACCTAGAAACTCTAACCCGTACAATCGTACCCAAGACTCTAGAGACAACAATAGGCAGCCTAGTAAAAATAATCCGTTCAAATCACAAAATAGTAACCACCACAACATAGAAGAAAACCAACAGTCACAAGACCAACATTTTCAAGAAAATGCCTCGGGAACTCAACAGGATACATAAGCCCTGCGACTCATAACCCTTTACTCCCCTTTATAAAAATCCAATTTCCACACACGCCACCCCTAAAATTTCTGGTAGATACAGGTTCGACAAACTCACTCATAGACCCCTAATACGTCGAATACGATAATTGCATCGAACTTCAGACAACTATATCACTTAAAACGGCTTTGAATAATTTCACAATTCGTCAAAAGATCGTATTCCCATTCCCGTCAGAATTCCAAACCACGGGCCGAATGACCCTATTACCTTTTAAGTTCCACTCTTATTTCGATGGATTAATAGGAATGGACTTACTATCACATCTCGAAGCACAAATCGATCTACCCAATTCAAGATTAAAAATCTCAAATACAACCCTACAAATTTCCAAATATGGCAATAGAACTTCAAATGTATTCAACATCTCTGCTCACACTAAGACAATATTACCTTTACCAGTTAAAGCTAAACAGGGGGAGTTCTTCTACAAAACTATTAACATTTCTGACGATTTAATAATACAAGGCGGAATTTATAAGTCACAAGACAATACAACAAATTTTGAAGTAATTAACTATAGCGACTCAGACAAATTATTATACCTCGAAAATCCAATCGAAGGTACACAATACTTTTCAATCAACAACGTAGAACTATTCAATATAACATCCACCCAAACAGCCCAAGAATCCCCGGACTATTTACAAAATATTTACATAGAACACCTAAATTCCGAGGAAAAAAAGGGACTAATCTCCTTAAGCAAAAAATACATTGACGTTTTTTACAACGAGAAAGACAAACTTACCTTCACTAACAAAATCACTCACTCTCTAAAAACCAAGGACGATACCCCAATACACGTCAAATCCTATAGATATCCATTTATACATAAGGAAGAAGTTCGAAAACAGATCGAATCTATGCTAAGCCAGGACATTATAAGGTCTAGCTATTCCCCATGGAGCGCACCCGTTTGGGTCGTACCGAAAAAAGGAACTGCCACGGGGGAACAAAAATGGCGGTTAGTCATAGACTATAGAAAACTAAACGAAAAAACGATTTCGGATAGATACCCCATACCCAATATAAATGCCATCTTCGATCGTATAGGCAAGGCAAAGTATTTCTCAACATTAGACTTAGCAAGCGGATTTCATCAAATAGAAATTAACCCAAACGACGCACCAAAAACAGCCTTTTCAGTAGAAGGGGGACACTACGAATTTGTTAGGATGCCATTTGGACTAAAGAATGCCCCCGCTACCTTCCAAAGGGTGATGGACAGCATTTTAGGCGACTTGGTCGGTTTAATTTGTTTGGTGTACCTTGACGATATTATAATCTTCTCCACCTCCCTGCAAGAACACCTAAAACATCTACAAACCGTGTTTCAAAGACTAAGGGACGCAAATTTTAAAGTCCAGCTAACCAAATCAAATTTCCTCAGGAAAGAAACAGAATTTTTGGGGCATATTGTCACACAAGAAGGAGTTAAACCTAACCCAAGCAAAATTATTGCCATAAAAAACTTCCTATGCCCGAAAACCAAGAAAGCTATTAAATCATTCCTCGGCTTATTAGGTTACTACAGGAAATTTATCAAGGACTTTGCACGAGTTACGCAACCTATGACAAAACAACTAAGAGGGAACAATCCTGTCTCAATAAACGACGAATTCCGCAGGACCTTCGAGTTTTGTAAAACACTACTATCAAACGACCCCATCCTTCAATACCCAGACTTTTCAAAACCGTTCATATTGACAACGGATGCAAGCAATTTTGCATTAGGAGCTGTTTTACCACAGGGTACATTACAGAATGACAAACCCGTCTGTTTTGCAAGCAGAGCCTTAACAAATACCGAAACTAATTACTCAACTATCGAGAAAGAAATGCTAGCAATAATTTGGGCAGTCCAAAATTTCAGACCATACCTTTTCGGAAAAAAGTTTACCATCTTCACAGATCATAAACCATTAACGTGGCTAATGAACTTTAAAAAACCAAACTCTAAAGTTATCCGTTGGAGACTCCAACTTTTAGAGAATCAACTCAAGTGATTAGAAACTGCGAAACTTGTTTAAAATTAAAATATGATAGACAGCCTCAAAAAATTGCTATGCAAATTCCAGAAATACCTACAAAACCACTTGACATAATCCACATTGATATTTACACGATCAACGGTAAATATAACTTAACAATAATAGATAAATTCTCTAAATTTGCAACCGCATATCCAATAGCAAATAGGAACTGCGTGAACGTCATTAAATCCTTAAAGAAATTCTTTAGCTTATTTGGAACACCCAAGAAATTAGTTTATGACCAAGGGGCCGAATTTTCCAGCGATATGTTCAATAACTTTTGTTCACAATTTAATATAGAGTTACATGTTACATCCTTCCAACAGTCATCAAGTAACTCACCAGTAGAACGGTTACACTATACGCTTACAGAAATATATAGAATTGTCCTCGATACCCGAAAAAAACAAAATCTGACAATCACACATGACGAAATAATGTCAGAAACCTTAATCACTTATAATAATGCCATCCACTCTGCAACAAAGCACACCCCATTCGAACTTTTCAATGGTAGAACACATATTTTCGAACAAACAATCAAACCTAACAGCGAACACGACTACCTAATCGAACTTAACAAATTCAGAGAAGAGTTATACCCAAAAATTAAAGAAAAACTTACTGACGACATAACAAAGAGAACAGACAAACTAAACGAGAAACGAGTGGCACCAACCACAGTAGAACCCAATTCATTAGTTCTGAGGAAAGAAAATAGGAGAAACAAAATAACACCGAGATTCTCGCTACATAAAGTTTTGCGCGATCAGGGCCCAACTTTGATAAACGTAAGGAATCAGAAGCTACACAAATCAAAACTCAGGAAAATTATCATTAAAAAATAAAGCAACGCAACAACAACAATAATAATTGACCCAACCACTTTCTAAATTACCATTTCAGGTTATCACTTGGGCTAACCCAGGCCGTATTAATACAAAAACTTAATAATTCAATACCAATAGCTAAAATAGAACTAGGACAAGCTCTCTTGATCGATCGATACAAGATAATTAGTCATGTTATCGATTTACAGGAATTTAATAAATGCATTAACCAATTTCACTTAACAATCGACACTTTCCGTTCAGATGATACCTTATCCGACTCTTATTCAATAATGAACGCAAAACTAGACCAAGCCCAAATAAAATTAAATGCCCTTACACCATTTAAACGAAACAAGCGTGGTCTTTTTAATGGCTTAGGCAGCCTCGTAAAAACTATCACGGGTAACATGGACGCTAACGACGCGAAAAACTTAGAAAACTCTAATATTCTCGGCAGTAATTTTCAGACACAAGACATATTCAATAATGAAGTCCTAATTCGGTTTGAAAATATAACAGACCACATAAACAATAAACAAACGTTGATAAGCAAATTTTTTGAAAACACACAAAACACAATTTATAAACAATTGAATTCACAAGACGACATACTAAAGAAATTGCAGTATATTAACAGAATTAATTACAATATCGAATTACTCCTTAATCATTTAAGCGACATCAATGAAAGCATGTTGTTAGCAAAACTAAATGTTATCCCTAAGTTTATACTCAATGAACAGGAAATAAGCAAAATCAAAATTATATTACAAAACCAAAATGTCGAACTAGAATCAGAACAACACATCTATAATCTATTAAGAATAAATACGATGCATTATAAAAACAACATTATCTTCAACATCGAAATACCTATCTTTAAACATGTTCCATTACCGATTAACGAAACATACTTTGTATTAGCTCCCAACTACTTAGCTTATAACAATAAGAGTAAGTTACATCACCTAAAACACAAATGTCCAAAAATAGACACAACGTTCTTCTGCGATAAGAACTATTTTTCCGAAACACCACAAAACAATTCCTGTATTAAAAATATACTAAATGGCAAAAACAGCTCCTGCAATATGCAGGAAATGGGACCAGTCACCGACATATTCGAGGCGGAAAGAGGATTCATATTCATCTTCAACGCACACTTACTGAAGGTAGAGTTAAATAACGATGACGACATAACAATTAACGGATCGGCGATATTAAGCTACGCAAACGAAACACTGCGAATAAATGGAATCACATACGACAACACGGTCGACACAAGCATCGATCAACTGGATCTGCTACTACCCCCGCTGCAGAGTACATCAAAGAACACTACCATTCAAGTACTAAGTCTAAAGAAACTACACCTTGAAGCAGTCGAAATATCAGGGAAAATACTCAACATCCACCTCATTTTCGTTATACTCCTAGCCATCCTGGGTTGGCTACACCAACGCACAAAACACATCGTTCATATACAACCCGACTACCAACTGCCTATCTACACTCCGGCAATACCTTCGCTATGGCCGTCGCTTCGAACTGGGGAGGGAGGAATTACCATAGACTCAACCCCCTCACCCGCTAAACCCCCACGCCTCAACACAGCATAAACCATCCCGGCACAACGAACCGGGAAGCCCAGCATAACTGGGTCATATGTTTTCTTCGTCGGCAACGCATCCGGCCAACTGCTGACACAGCAGTCAGCAATATTCAAGTAGGCGATCAGCAACATTGTTGCTGATCATAATTCTAAGGAAAAACAATACTATGCACAAGCAGAGGGCTCATGCTCAGACGCTTGAAGTTTCAATAAACACTTGTATCCCGACTCTTAACGGAGAGAGACGTGTTTTATTTTAAAACGTTCCAAAACATACGAATATACAGTAACTCCATCACTCCACCAGGACTTCAACCACCCATCGACCAACGTACCGCTAACTAGCGCGCATGAAAAAGAGAGTGATCATAAATGGGCAACAACATGCGCATGATCGGAGCGAGATTTCAAATTATTTGATATCTAGCGCCGGTCATAAGATTGTAAATTTTATATCAATAATGTTAGTGTGTTACGTTTTGTCTGAGTTATATAAGCAGCAAGTAGGCAAATCCACCCCTACAAAAAGGTGTTCGAGATTATTTATTTTCGCGCAAAGGGCTCGATATAGAAAAACAAATTGTATTTGGATGTACATACATATGTATGCAACTTTGCATATATTTAAAATTAAATTTTCTTTCGTTTCTATTTGTGTTTGTTTTTGCACGCAATATATTTGGTGAACACTTTTTGCTTTCTTTTAGCTTGCTTCAGAAGTCAACAATGTATGCATGCATTCATATTTGCACTTGCATTTGTTAATAAATATGTACAACAATGTACTTACACATGTGTGTACTTACATATGTATGTGAATTTGCAAAACAAACCAAAGTTACAAATGTCAGCTCTACAATTATATCAAAACAACGGCGAAGGCGTCACAGCGCATGTATTTAGTTTTTGTAAACTCGCTCGCGATCAAACCCTCAGCTTGTGCAACAATCAGGTGTAGTGGAATGAGTCAAAGTGAGTTCGCTCCAGGACATAGGTGTAAGGGAGGTACTCGAAGGAGTTGTCCAAAATAAAAATCCTTTCTTAGTGCTCACTTACTACCTGCATGGAAAATTTTGTGAAAGTTTCAGCCTTCTAGCTCTTTTCGTTAAGGCTGTGGGTGTGTCAACAATCAGGACTAACTCTTTTATATATATAGAGAAGAAGAAGATGATGATGTTTGCATATTTAGCTTTATTGAATTTTAACACATATTAAAAGCACAGTGAATGAACATTTTACAAATTAATAAAAAATGGAACAGAAACATAAAATTATAATCAAAAAATCAAGCTAGCTAACAGAAACTTAAAATTCAAATATCAAAAAATAAAGTTTTAAACAAGTAAAAACGTTGCAGTCGGACGCAATCGACTGCGGAATACTTTGATACCAGTAAAAGAACGGATGGAAAGGAGTCGGCCTGCAAAGGAGTGGGACGGGTGGTAATCATCGCCAGCTATCAGCTAGGTGGGCGTGGCATCCAAATTTTGTATGCAGTTTGTTGGAAAACTTCACTACCTATCTTGACACAAAATTTGGTGGCTCTAGCTCAAAACATGTGAAAACTATAGGCGTTTCCAATTTCAAAGAGATGTGGGGGATGGGGGCGGAATCAGGGGGCGTGCATCCAAAATTTTGATGTAGTTTTTTCAGGGACTTGACTAGCTAACTTCGTGCAAAATTTAGTAATTCTAGCTGTAAGAATGTGAGAAATATTTGGTTTTATCCGTTTTAAGCTATCGAATTTATCGATTTCCAAGCCTCCTAGTGGGCGTGGCAACCCAATCTTGACACTTTATCTGTCTCGCCTACAGACAAACATAATTGCAAAGTTTCAAGTCTCTAGCTTTACATGTGTCGAAAAAGTTGGGTTCATACGGACAGACGGACACCATGACGGACATTGCACAAAACCAATATACTATGAGACCTTCGGTATCAAAGTATAAAAAGTCCGTAATTTTCGATTGTTTGGTGATTTTTTCCCTTAGTTTTTCTATTTCGTTCTCTAAGCTTATTAGGTTGTCAAATACACTATCGTGGACATCATGTGTTGAAAAAAAGTTTAAATTGAAGAATTAACGCTCTGGCTTGTATGTGGGTTAAAATTTAATCTCCTTCGGCGTCATCATCATCCTCGTCACTTTTATTATTGATGCGCAACTTCTTCCAAAATATCGTTATCTGTCAACATACCGGATACAGCAATGTCATTGTCAACGTTTACGTATTCCTTGAAAGAACCGGCATTTTCGGAGTTTCAGATATAGTTGCCCAAAGATATTCTATGTTCAGTTGACTATCTTTTAATAAATCATCGTTTAATATTTTACTGAAACCGCAAGTACGAAAGCAGTTTTGAATACACAAAATGCTTATATTTTTCCAGGCTTTATAAGCAATTTGCATAGCTGTTAACATTTTACAATTAACCTTTTTTTTCATCAATGTTATTAACCAGATTAATAACCATTTCCGTGCAGTAATTTGATTTAAAATCTTTTATAATACCCATGTCAAGGGTTTGTGGTGTGTGGTGGCAAAAACTCAATTTTTACGTGTCTAAGATGAGGGTTGTATAATATCATTCGATTATAAGCTGCCATTGTGTCATTTAACTTTTGAAGCCATTCGTTAAATATTGTTGTTGTCATCCAAGCCTTCTTATTGTGTCGATAATACACTGGAAAGCTACAAATGTTTTTAAAGCACGTTGGGTTTGCTGACTTTCCGATTAGCAGGGGCTTAAGTTTTTCGGTGCCATCCATGATTACAGCAAATAATAGGGTCTCTTGTTCTTTACTGTGCTTACCCCCATGACATTTTTCATTTATAAAGCAATAGGTTCGATCTGGCAAACACTAATAGAACAACCCAGTTTCATCTGCATTAAATATATCCTTAGCGACGAAGACCCATTTAATCTTCAAAATGGTGAATGAAAACTTTTACACAAAAGTTTGGCATTGTATTTAAAATCAAGATAGACAAACACAAAAATGTAAAGGTTTTGTATTTTGAAAGCTTTAATATATATCAATATATCGCAACTAAAACCATAAAATCGGTAAATTCCGTAAATCAACAAAATAATTAGTTAGAATCGATATCTTCAATTTAAAAAAGAAAAACATTAGAAAAATTAATTGTTTCAACAATAGACACAAAGGTCAAACTACCTTAATAATGTTGACATATGTGACCCCATTTTCACGGTTTTCTTAGGTCAATCTATCAAAATCAGAATCACCACAATCAGCTAACAACTTTTGATTAAAATTGTAAGACAATCCAGACTCTTAAATGACTAAAATTCAAAAATTTAATTTGACGTAACGAACTTTTTTTATATGGAAAACAGGTCCAAAAAGTTACACAAATGGTATGCTTCGTCGTTTCGACGATGTAACTTTTCGTTTGCAGCAAAAAAAATTACTTACGCTGCACTGACGGCGCCAAACTTCTGCAGAGCTTAGGAGCATAGCACACACTTACTGTATTGTAAAGTAGAACACAACACAATAAGAGAGAGGGTTAAAACGAATTGGCCAACCACTGCTTACCTTACAATCTGGTATGTTCAAAGCTTTGGCAAATAACAAAGCTTTTTCTTTTAATAACTCTCCCCCAATGGGAACATTACTTTGGCGGCATTACATAAACCACAAGAGTAGAGACTTTTCTACATTCGGGTATTCAGCATGTTTCTGAAGTTTCAGTCTACTACAAGAAGAAGTTTGCAGAATAAACTGGTTTTTTTTTAAAGTGAAATTTATGTTATTGTTGATGGAGCGATATTGAATTTTTTTGCCACCTCATTTTTTTTTGTTCCATTATCAATGGCTGGGCACGTCTACGGTTCCCGGGGCCCGAAGTCTGATAATTGATTCTTGAAGAACTCGACAAAATAAGACCAAATTATTAAATAATATAAAAAATATAAAATAAATAATCGATAGCTCGCCTGGTTATCGAGATATAGTAAATAAAACATAAAAAATATATATATAAAAATTATATTTTTTGTGAAGTCTAATAGATTTAAAAAAAAAACGAAAATACTAAGCACAATGTATCGATTAATGGATATTTATCGAAATATCGATCAAAAATTTAGAACAAAATTTGTTTGATGAAGTTTTATTGATTTTTGAAAAATAAGACGAAAATATTTCATAAAATTTATCGATATCTCACTTAGTTATCGATATATAGATACTTAACATTTTAACATGAACCCATGAAATGGGCAAAAAGGGTATAATGATTTATGCAAAAGTATGGAACAGGATGAAGGAAGCATCTCCGAACCCTTAAAGTATATATATTCTTGATCAGCATCAACAGCCGAGTCGATATAGCCATGTCCGTCTGTCTGTCTGTCTGTATGAGCGCGTCGATCTCAGAGACTAAAAGAGCTAGAGACTTCAGATTTTGAATATAAGTTCTCCTATACTACAGCAGAACAAGTTTGTTTCAAATTATCGATAACTCTTCTAGTTTCCGATATACACATGTAATCGATTATAAAATATCTCGAATTTTGAAAATGTAAAATTGGCGATTGAAATAATGGGTAACGATAGAACTGTTCTGAAAATTTCATCAAAATCGGTTTAGAGCAGCAGAGAAATCGAAGATTTGAATTTAGTTACAGATGCATAGAGACAATGACTGTACGCGTTAAGTATGGGGTTCGGGGTATCTTCTAGTCGGGAAATCTCGACTGGAGCATTCTTAATTGTTCTATTAAACTTCATCAAACAAAAGAAAATGGTGTAACATTTTTATCGATAGCTCGATAAAAATAGATAAATCAAAATTGGAAATCTATTAACCTTCAAAAAAAAAATTTAATTTTTCGATATTTTTTTGATTTCTTATCGATAAATTTTTATTTAATATATTCGTCTTATTTTGACGAGATCTGCAATAATCAATTATCAGACTTCGGGGCCCCAGGAACCGTAGAGTCCCCAATGGCTGAAAAGTGCTTTGTTTCTGTGCGATTGATTTTCACGGAACGATATTACGCTTGGAAAAACTCGGCCAACTATGCGAAAACAGTGTAAGATAGGTAAAATCAAAAAAATGTTTGAACACATGCTTTAATACACTTTCATGCATAGAATATTTAGCTTAGTCAAGTTAAATAAAAGCATGTAAAACAAAGTTTAATTAATAAAAAAAAAAAAAAACAAGTAAAAACGTTGCAGTCGGACGCAACCGACTGCGGAATACTTTGATACCAGTAAAAGAACGGTTGATAAGGGGGAATGCAGGGGCGAAGGGAGTGGGCCATGTGGTAAACATCGCCAGCTATCATGTTACCAAATTTGGTGACTTTAGCTCAAAAACTGTGGAAGATAACTTAACTTCAAAATGTAAAAGGTGGTAGGCGTGGCATCCAAATTTTTGAATCAAATGTTTTTAACTTTCACTATATATGTGCCTACCAAGTTTGGTGGCTCTAGCTCAAAAACTGTTAAAGATATAGCCGAATCCGATTTTATAAGGCGGGTGGCTTAGGTGGGCGTGGCATTCAAAATTTTGATGCAGATCCTTGGTAGATGCTGCCTTCTATCTTTCTACCCAATTTACGGGCTCTAGCTTAAAAACTATAAGAGATATCGAAATTTCCGATTTTAAATAGTGGGCGGCAGAGGTGGGCGTGGCATCCTAATTTTTGATGCAGACCTTTTGAAGATGTCACCATATATATTTTCCTTCCAAATTTGGTGACACTAGCCAAAAAAATGTGAAAACTATAGGCGTTTCCAATTTCTTGGTGAATGGGGGATGAGGGCGGAATCAGGGGGCGTGGCATCCAAAATTTTGATGCATTTTTTTGGGGAACGTCAATATCTATCTTCACACAAAATTTGGTGGCTCTAGCCCAAGAAATGTGAAAACTATAGGCGTTTCCAATTTCTTGGTGAAGGGGGGATGGGGGCGGAATCAGGGGGCGTGGCACCCAAGTTTTGATGGGGAACGCCAGTACCTATCATGACACAAAATTTGGTGGCTCTTGCCCAAAAAATGTGAAAGCTATAGGCGTTTCCAATTTCTTTGTGAAGGGGGGATAGGGGCGGAATCAGGGGCGTGGCATCCAAAATTTTGATGCATTTTTTTGGGGAACGTCAATATCTATCTTGACACAAAATTTGGTGGCTCTAGCCCAAAAAATGTGAAAACTAGAGGCGTTTCAATTTTCAAGGAGCAGGGATGATGGGGGCGGAAGGAGTGGGCGTGGCATCCAAAATTTTGATGCAGTTTTTTCAGGGACATGACTAGCTATCTGCGTGCAAAATTTGGTAACTCTATCTGTAAGAATGTGAGAAATATTTGGTTTTATCGGTTTTCAGTTATCGAATTTATCGATTTCCCAGCCTCCTAGTAGTCGTGGCACCCCAATCTTGTCACTTTATCTGTCTCGCCTATAGACAAACATAATTGCAAAGTTTCAAGTCTCTAGCTTTACGGGTGTCGAAAAAAGTTGCGTTCATAAGGACAGACGGACAGACACCATGACGGACATTGCACAAAACCAATATACTATGAGACCTTCGGTATCAAAGTATAAACATAGAAACAAGTATGTCTCGGTCTGTGAAACGACAGTCTTCCCTCCATGCCACCACAGCTTGTGAATTATGGCAGCCAAATTAGTAAGTTAAACAAAAGGGAAACCTGTTTTTCGTGGTTTTTACATGACATTACATATTTTATCGTGTCGAAAACTTAAAAAACATGTATTGTCATCTGAAACACATCTTTGGTGGAAATTTTTAGGTGAAAATTTGATTACAGGAATCCAGTACAGGCAAACAGACAATTCAAGTAATATTAAAGCATGTAAAAACACAACATTCAACATGCATAGCGACATAAAGGCGGTGATTTACCGACAGCAAATTTCGCCTTACATTACGAATTATAAGAGGTTATGAAACCAAATTTCAATTTATGACAGGTTCTAAGCGTTGCGAAAAATACTACGATTTATCGAACGGACCAAAATGTATGCAACTATTACGAATTTTTTCAAGGGGACAGCATTTTATAAGAATTATTGAGTTTTTTGATTTAGCTGGGGACTAATTATCGGGATTCGACTGTAATAGTATATGCACATATTTAAGCATATTTATATGTTTTAGTATGTGTGTTTAATATATGTAACGCCACATTATAAAATAACAAAAAAAAAAAAACAGAAGTAAGAAGGCTCTTGCCGAGATTTCCCGACTAGGAGATAATTCATTGTCTGTATGTATCTGTGACTAAACTTTAATGTTCGATATCTCTGGTGTTTCTCAACCAATTTCAATTAAATTTTCGCAGATTTTCATTATTTTGTATCAAGTTTCTAAAACTTGTTTAAAATTTTCGATTTTTATGTTATCGATAACATGTGTTTATCGGAAACGGATATAGTTATCGAAAATCGGAAACAAACTTGTACTGCCTTGAACTTAGATGAGCTTATGTGCAAAATCTGAAGTCTCTAGCTCTTATAGTCTCTGAGATCGACGCGTTCATACAGACGGACGGACATGGCTATATCGACTCGGCTGTTGATGCTGATCAAGAATATATAAACTTTATTGGGTCGGATATGCTTCCTTTTGCCTGTTACATACTTTTGCACAAAACCATTATAATCCTTTTATCCATTTCATGGGTTCGGGGTATAGCAAGTAAGAAGGCTCCAGACGAGATTTCCCGACTAGGAGATACCCTGAACCCAATACTTAACGCGTACAGTCATTGTCTGTATAAGAGAGCTGCATAAATCCATTCACAACTGTAATTTAATAAAATGTATTCGAGTTGAATAGCGTAGAATGAGTGGCAGACAAAACATAATATGGGTGAATATGAAGAGTAGCAAGTGTCGATACTAATGTTCATCATAATTCATGACATCGAAGTTGAATACTATGAGTAGAAAACGCAATACATACTAAGGCGTAGACTGATTCCACTCATTTGTATTGATTCCATTCAGTTCGTGGGCCTAGAGAAATTACGTATATATGTATGTACGGCGCCAGACTGACGCACAAGCTGACGGTCTGATCGCAAGCGTCGCCTTGTCAGCGCGACGCACAAGCAGCTCGGGCACAGGGTCAAAAAAAAAGAGTTCTGTGTATTCACTTATAAAAATACTGTAGACCTGTATCTTAGACAATGCGTGCATAGGCAAATAAGTCAACGATGCGCTGGCAAATTAAATTGTCATATTTTTGTGCATATATCACTTCGCTCAGTGCACACATTTCTGGTGATATTTTCGCGCCGCTGACAATCGATTTATGACCTAACGGCATATGCAAATCCATATATATGTAAGGCAAAATAAACACAAAATTATGTACATACATACATAGCAGAATTTATACTCGAGTTGCTTCAGTACTACTCAAATATAACTGTAAATTTTCATTTATTTGATCCGTGGCCTGACGTTTGGATGTGGTGCGACTGCGTGCGTTGTCAGCGCACTGCGTTCACCTATAAAATTTTGTCAAAGTACTCAATACCATTCAATCCATTTTAGGCATTGTATACTCGAATGCCGTTTTTTTGCCATTCATGCAGCTCTCTAGTCTGTATGCATCTGTGGCTAAACTTCAATCTTCGATATCTCTGGTGTTTCTCAACCGATTTCGATGAAATTTTCGCAAGCTTTCATTATATTATATCAAGTTTCTGAAACGTGTTTCATATTTTCGAGATTCACCATTTTCATGTTATCGATCACATGTGAATATCGGAAACGGAAATAGTTATCGGAAATCGGAAACAAACTTGTACTGCCTAGGACCAAGATGAGTTTATCTGCAACATCTGAAGTCTCTAGCTCTTATAGTCTCTGAGATCGACGCGTTCGTACATACAGACGGACATGGCAATATCGACTCGGCTGTTGATGCTGATCAAGAATATATACTTTACATGGTCGGAAATGCTTCCTTCTGCCTGTTACATACTTTTGCACAAAACCACTATACCCCTTTTACCCATTTTATTGGTTCGGGGTATAACAAGTGAAAACGTTGCAGTCGAGCGCAACCAACTGCGAAATACTTTGATATCAGTAAAAGAGCGGATTCTAAGTAGTTTGCTTGCAAAGGGGGAATGCAGGGGCGGAATAGGTGATCCGGGTGGTAAACATCGCTTGCTCTGTTGTTACCACGTTAAGTGACGTTACCTCAAAAACGCTGGAAGATAACTTAACTTCCAAATTTAAAAGGTGGGCGGAAGAGGTGGGCGTGGCATCTACATTTTTGATTCAGATCATTGGTAGATATCACCATCTATCTTCCTACCAATTTTGGTGACTAGTTCAAAAAATGTGGAAGATACACGCAAAACCGTTTAGGTGTGGGCGTCGCATCCATCCTATCCTGACACAAAACATTAGGTTTGCCGAATATTTTTAAAATATCGTATCGATGATATTTTATGTATTGAAAAAATATCAATATGATATTTGATATATAGCTTTGAAAATATCGATTTATCAATATATTTTAATATGTTTATTTTTTCCTCTTTTCCCACAATAAAATGATAATCCGTCCGAGAATAAGAAGATAAATCTATATTAATAAACAAACAACAACATATTTTCGAATTGCCGAACAACAGATTACATATGACAAAAATGTTTAATTCCAATATATAGTTTTTAACGACTTTAAAAAAAGGAATTGCGTGATATGTAAATCATTCATACTACTGCGTGAGTCACAAACAATACATTTTATAGCGGAAGAAAGTCGCTCCGAAGACACTGAGCTACCAGGGCTCATAAGAAATCTTAAGTCGAGTTGGGACAGTCCTGGCATAGCCACCTTATGCGAAGTCCACAAGATTATGGGATTACTTTCTCATGAAGTTTGCGGCAAGCTGAGATATAGCCTCAGCTCCCTATTTTCCGACTCGTTCATTGACAAGCCTCTTAAAATTGACCTATTATGGGCGCTTTCAAAGAAATCACATGCGTCATCTGAAAATATCTAAAAATATCTTTAAAAAAATAAATAATATCTTCGATATTTGTTCAAAAAAAATATACCGATATATATATATAGTTTCTTATAAAAAAAAATCGATATATTGATATTATGATATATTATCAACAACTCTACAAAATTTGGTGGTTATAGCTCAAAAAATGTGAAAACTATAAGCGTTTTCAATTTCACGGAGAAGGGAGGATGGTGACAGAAGGAGTGGGAGTGGCATCCACAATTTTGATGCGGGTTTTTCAGGGACGTGACTTGCTATCTTTGTGCAAAATTTGGTAATTCTAGCTGAAAGAATGAGAAATATATGATTTTATCGGTTTTTGGTTATCGGTTTGATCGATTTCCCAGCCTCCTAGTAGGCGTGGCAACCCGATCTTTACACTTTATCTGAACTTGCTATAGATAAACATAATTGCACAGTTTCAAGTCTCTAGCTTAACAGGTGTCGAAAAAAAGTTTCGTTCATACGGTCGGAGTAGAGCTGGGTAAAAATCGATTCTAGAATCGATACTATCGATTTTTTTTTTTCGTTCAAACATCGATTCTGTTTTGGTAGAATCGATGTATCGTGAAGCATTCATCAGCTTAATTCCATCACAGTGAATAAGGAGAGGAACAAAACGTGCGAATAAGGTAATTTAATAAAAAATTGTGCTTTTAACTGATTAAATATATCTATATATTTGTTTTTATATTTCCTTAGGATCGTTGTGTGTTGGTGGATCAAGGAATCGGAAGCAAAATGGACAAATTTTTGGGAGTCTCAGGTAAATATTCGTAAATTCGGTTTTAAGCACATGTTTCGCAAAGCTAGAGTTGGGCATTTCATATTTGCATCCATTATGCAGTCAAGTTTCCCTATACCGAAGCTCATATAAGTTAGTCGTTATTTCTACTATATATATTTGCGTGGTGCCACTCTTTATTTCTTACTCATGCAAATGCAAAGCAAGTTCGTCAATGTATATTATGCATACCCCTGCTTTAAAGCGGTTTCCTTACAATTATTAAGTAATATGCATTATTTTTTTCCTTTTTCAGGAAACCACGAGGGATCGGATATCAAGGATAGTACAGCTGAACAAAATGATCCGAAACGAAAATGTGCGAAGTCCAATGTACGGAATCATTTTAAACGTTTAGAGAGTGGACAAGCCGTATGCCTTACGTGTGGCCACGTTTATAAAACGGGTGGAAACACAACGAATTTGTTTAACCACTTAAAGAGAGCTCATCCGACTGTGTGCATCTCAAAAGCAGTAAGAACACTCGGAGAGTTTTTCGACAATGCAAAGCCGAAAAAGTATGAAAGTAACTCAACCAGAAAGACTTTACTTGACAAGGCACTTATCAGCATGATCGCTACAGACTTACAGCCTTTCAGAATTGTGGAAGACCAAGGGACCCGCAATACGCCTTGCCGTGCAGAAGGACACTGAATGATGTCCTATTAACAAATATGCACGAGGATATGGAGAATAAGCTTAAGGACATTCTCAGCAAAATAAGGCATTGCGCTGTGACCACCGATGGATGGACATCAAGGGCCAATGACCATTACCTAACCGTCACATGTCATTTTCTGACGGATGACTTTCAAATGAAAAGCGCTGTGTTGTCTACAGACAAATTGCAAAATGATCAGGATCAGACCAGTGAAAACATTGCCAGCTCCCTTCACAAAATTTTGTTTGAGTGGGGCTTGGAGAGCAAAGTATCTGCCATTGTGACAGATAATGCAGCGTCAATGATCAAGGCCTGCGTTATTCTGCAAAAAAGACACATGCCTTGTTTTGCGCATACTCTCAATCTGATCATGCAGGACACCCTTCAGCTGGAAAATATAAAGCCGATCATCGCCAAATGTAAGCGAATTGTGACCTTCTTCAAAAGTAGCTCGATCGCGTACTCGAAACTTAAATCTGCCCAAGAAAAGGACACATCTTACGGGCTTATTCAAGAAGTGCCAACCAGGTGAAATAGCTGCTACAAAATGGTGAGCAGAATCCTAAAGATAAAAGACGCTGTCTCTCGTGTCCTCTTAGACACAAAAAAGGTTCCTCCACCGCTTACAGCAGATGAGGTTTCAGTCCTTTCTGACCTTGAGCTACTGTTTGAGCCGTTCGATGCTGCTACCAACAGAGCATCAGGAAGCAGTTATGCAACAATATCTTTGATCATTCCATTGTCATCTGATCTCCACCATCGTCTTAGCAACATGCTAAAATTGTTCAAGACTATTGATGGTGTCGAGACATGCAAATATATTTTGCAGCAAATTAATACCCGGCTGTTTCCATATGAGCAGAGGGCTGCCCCAATCGCCACAATTTTGGACCCACGATTTAAAAAGGAGGGCTTTCGAAGCACTGTCTCTGCTGATTCTGCAGTAGAAATGCTGCAGAACAAGATATCCGCCCTCTCAACGAATTTGAATCCGTGCTCCGATTCTAATAACGATCCACCAACACACGAATCCCAAGAAGATACCGCTTTGTTTTCATTTATGAAGGCGAAATTGGAAAAAAAAAAGTGAAGACGTCGAAATCGGATGCCATAATAACACTTCGGCAATATCTGGAGAGGCCCCACACAACTCCGGATATAAGTCCACTGAACTATTGGAAGGTCTGTACATTTTGTTAATCTAAAAAAATCTTAATAATATTTCCTTTTTATTAGATTCACGCTTCGGAGATGGAAAACTTAAAGGAGTGTGCCCTACGCTATCTGTGCATTCCAGCATGCTTCACCGCATCAGAACGAGTGTTTAGTAGGGCTGGATGCATTGTTACAGATAGACGCGCCGCTCTTAAACCAAAAACTGTAGACAAGCTTCTGTTTGGAAGCAAGAACGAATGGCTTTTGGATATGTAATGATTTCTTCTTTTTTTTTTTATGTTCTGGAATCGTAATTTATGTTATGAAAACAAATTCTTTTGTTATTTATGTTCTTTAACTTATAAGTATATGATCTCCATGAATTGATCTCTTTCGTTAATATGTTTTTAAAACCTTTAACTTTTCCTTATTTATATAATCGAAATGTATATTTTGTTTACTTTTTACATGTATAAGTGTGTTATATGATCTCCATGAATTGATCTTTATAAATAAAAATAAAAAAAAAATTTTCGATTAAATCGATTTTTTTAAAAAATCGAAAAAATCGATGCACTGAGAATCGATTTTTTCCCAGCTCTAGGTCGGAGTATAACAAGTGAAAGCGTTGCAGTCGGACGCTACCGACTGCGGAATTCTCTGATACCAGCTAAATAACGGATGGTAAGGAGTCCGCTTTCAATGGGGCAATGCGGGAGCGGCAGGAGTGGAGTGCTACCAAATTTTTATGTTTTTAGCTTAAAAACTGTGACAGATAAATGAACTTCCGATTTTGAAAGGTGGTCGGCAGAAGTACGTGTTGCATCCAAATTTTTGATGCAAATCTTTGGGATCTGTCACCAGCTGTCTTCCTATCGAATTTAGTGACTCTAGCTTAAAAACTCTGAAAAGATACATGCATTCGTATTTTTTAAGAGGATTTTTGGCGGCAGGGTGGTACTTTCCCATGAAAAAATTCTTTTAGCTTAATACTTTTTGTAATTCTTTCGAAATGGCGATTTTTGCATATGTACTGATTGTCAATGACCTCGCAGCGCCATCTAGTGTCTAGAATAATTATCGGAGATAAGCTTTTGCTTATCGATTGATTGGCAATAGATCAAACAATCATCAAACCAAAATACGGCGCTTTAAGTTATTTAATTAATACTTATTGAAGGTTAGATAATCTTTATATTTATAGACATTGGCATACATGTAGATATTTAATTAAAACCAATTGTAGCTAATCTTTTTAATTGTAGGTTAATGAATCTTTATTTTCATTTTCAACTCAAAAAGAAATGAGGTTAATAAAAGCAATGAATTCCAATAACTGTGGTAGTCATTTTAAATTTTAAAAGGTGGGTGGCGTGGCCTACAAATTTTCGATACAGATCTTTGGAAGATGTCACTAGCTTCATTGAAACCAATTTTAGTGACTTTAGAAAAAAAAAAAACTGTGGAATAAATGCATATATTTCATTTTAAAAGGTGGGCTGAATGGGTCTGCGAAGCATCCAAATTTTTTAATCAAATCTTTTCGATTTGTAACCATTTATTTTTCTACTAAATTTGGTGGCTCTAGCTAAAAAACTGTTAGAGATAAAGACGATTCCGATTTTATAAGACGGGTGGCATGAGTGGGCGTGGCATCCAAATTTTTGATGCAGATCTTTGGTAGATGTCACCATATATCATCCTATCTAATTTGCTGACTCCAGCTCAAACAAGTAAAAACGTTGCAGTCGGACGCAACCGACTGCGGAATACTTTGATACCAGTAAAAGAACGGATGGTAAGGAGTCTGCTTGCAATGGACTGGGCCATGTGGTAATCAGCGCCAGCTATCATGTTATCAAATTTTGTGACCTTAGCTCAAAAACTGTGGAAGATAGCTTAACTCCCAAGTTTAAAAGGTGGGCGGCAGAGGTAGGCGTGGCATCCAAATTTTTGAATCAAATGTTTTTAACTGTCACTATCTATCTTCCTAATAAGTTTGGTGGCTCTAGTTCAAAAACTGTTAAAGATATAGCCGATTCCGATTTTATAAGGCGGGTGGCTTTGGTGGGCGTGGCATCCAAAATTTTGAATCAAATGTTTTTAACTGTCACTATCAATCTTCCTACCAAGTTTGGTGGCTCTAGCTCAAAAACTGTTAAAGATATAGCCGATTCCGATTTTATAAGGCGGGTAGCTTAGGTGGGCGTGGCATCCAAAATGTTGATGCATTTTTTTGGGGAACGTCAATATCTATCTTCACACAAAATTTGGCTCTAGCCCAAAAAATGTGAAAACTACAGGCGTTTCCGATTTCTTGGAGAAGGGGGGATGTGGGCGGAATCAGGGGGCGTGGCATCCAAGTTTTGATGGGGAACGTCAGTACCTATCTTGATACAAAATTTGGTGGCTCTAGCCCAAAAAATGTGAAAACTATAGGCGTTTCCAATTTCATGGAGAAGTGGGTGGGGTGGGGGCGGAATCAGGGGGCGTGGCATCCAAAATTTTGATGCATTTTTTTGTGGAACGTCAATATCTATCTTGACACAAAATTTGGTGTCTCTAGCCCAAAAAATGTAAGAACTATAGGCGTTTCCAGTTTCAAGGAGCAGGGATGATGGGGGCGGAAAGAGTGGGCGTGGCATCCAAAATTTTGATGCAGTTTTTTCAAGGACATGACTAGCTATCTGCGTGCAAACTGCGTGGTAACTCTATCTGTAAGAATGTGAGAAATATTTGGTTTTATCGGTTTTCAGTTATCGAATTTATCGATTTCCCAGCCTCCTAGTAGGCGTGGCACCCCAATCTTGACACTTTATCTGTCGCGCCTATAGACAAACATAATTGCAAAGTTTCAAGTCTCTAGCTTTACGGGTGTCGAAAAAAGTTGCGTTCATACAGACGGACAGACGGACAGACGGACAGACGGACACCATGACGGACATTGCACAAAACCAATATACTATGAGACCTTCGGTATCAAAGTATAAAAATGTAAGAGGTAGCTCAATTTACGATTTAAAAAGGAGGGCGGCAGAGGTAGGCGTGGCATCCGAATTTTGTAATCCAATTTTATTAACTGTCTTCCTACCAAGTTTGGTGGCTCCAGCTCAAAAACTGTTGGGGATATAGCCGATTCCGATTTTACAAGGTGGGCGGCATGGGTGGGGGTGTCATCCAAACTTTGGATGCAAATCTTTGGGATCTATCACCAGCTGTCTTCCTATTTGTTTACCCTAGCTTAAGAACTGTGGAAAATACATGGATTCTAATTTTTAAAAGGGGGCTAATACACGCATTCTCGTTTCGTAACGGCTGTGGCTGGGGGGCGGCAGGTGTGGATGTGGCATCCAACCATTAGACGCTGTCTTTCCAATAGTTTTGGTAGCTCTAGCTGCTAAAATGTGGGATAAATGCGTGTTTTATCGATTAAGACATCCAGGTGTATCGACTTGTTATCGATTTCCCAGCCTCCCTGTGGGCGCAGCGCCGATATATTGACATTTTGTCTGACGTAGATATGAACCAAGATATTTGCAAAGTTTCAGGTCTCTCGCTTTAAGGGTGTCGAAGAAACGCGCGCTCATACGGACAGACACCATGTCGAAAATTGCACAAAACAAATATATTATGATACCTTCGGTATCAGAGCATAACGAACTATTGACCTCGTTGGGCTGCGATTTGAGTACGTTGGTCTTGGTTTTTTTTTTCGCTGTATGCATCTGTGATATCTCTGGTGTTTCTTAACCGATTTCGATGAAATTTTACAGATTTTCATTATTTTGTATCAAGTTTCTAAAACGTGTTTTTGATTTTCGATATTCAACATTTTTATGTTATCGATACCATGTGTATATTGAAAACGGAAATAGTTATCAAATATCGGAAACAAACTTGTACTGCATAGGACTTAGATGAGCCTATGTTCAAAATCTGAAGTCTCTAGCTCTTATAGTCTCTGAGATCGACGCGTTCATACATACAGACGGACAGACGGACGGACATGGCTATATCGACTCGGCAGTTGATACTGATCAAGAATATATACTTTACATGGTCGGAGATGTTTCCTTCTGCCTGTTAATTACTTTTGCACAAAAACAAGTAAGAAGGCTCTATTCGAGATTTCCCGACTGGAGATACCCCGAACCCCATACTTAACGCGTACAGTCATTGTCTGTATGCATCTGTGACCGTAACTTAAACCTTCGATATTTTGGGTGTTTCTAAACCGATTTCGATAAAATTTTCAGAAAAGTTCTATCGTTACCCATTATTTCAACCCCCATTTTTACATTTTCCAAGTTTTTCAAGTTTTTTGTAATCGATTCTATGTGTATATATCGGAAACCAAAATAGCTATCGATAATTTGAAACAAACTTGTTCTGCTTATAGTATAGGAGAACTTATATTCAAAATCTGAAGTCTCTAGCTCTTTTAGTCTCTGAGATCGACGCGTTCATACAGACGGACAGACAGACGGACATGGCTATATCGACTCGGCTGTTGATACTGATCAAGAATATATGTATATATTTTATAGGGTCGGAGATGCTTCCATCTGCCTGTTACATACTTTTGCACAGCACCATTATACCCCTTTTACACATTTTATGGGTTCGGGTATAAAAATTGTTTGCGTGCGCCCTCAACTCATTAGCACTTGTATTTAGGCGGGAGGTTTGAAAAGCGGTTCAGGGAAATTTTTTTTTCACAAAAATTGCTCGATTTTATAGAAAAAAATTTTTGCCTGCGCCCTTAACTAAGTACATTTTGAGACAAAAATTTACAATACAAATATTTACATACAATCTACATATGGCAAAAACTCGGTACTATACATTAAGTCTTATCTTAAGTGTCAGAAAAAACTAGCTTAACAGAGAAGTAGACTGAAATACTTAGTAGAATGTAAGAATTTCAACATAATACCAAGACACTTAGACCCGTTTTACACGATGAACTTTTCTGATGATTTATTTTCTCATTCTGTTTTAAAACATCTTCGCAAATCTGCTCGCATTTACACGATGAACTTTTTCATTCAATGTTTTCTTTGTAAATGCAACTCTGATTTAAATATATTGTCGATAAACATACATTTCGCCCCGAATTCAACAAGTTCTTTGGTCCAAAACATTTTTATTAATAATTTATAAGCCACAACAATGTATTTACAATTTGCGCTAATATTTGATTGTGCGATATATCGTATCGATAACATTATTATTCACATCAAACACTGTGCAACTCTGTGTTTACATGCAATCGGAATAAGGCAAAGCAAAATGATAAAAATGAATCCCTACTAAACAAGTCATGAAGCATTGCTTGCAGTTGTTACCCCTCTACTCCATTTGCCAACAAGCGAATGTTTCAGTAGCAAAAAGTTCATCGTGTAAAACGGGTCTTACAAAGAAAAACAACATCACTGAAACACAACTTGACGTTTGGCGAATCGAAGAAAAAACTAGAAAAACTAGAGAGCAACTTTCTACTTAAAATATTACAGCTAGAAATAGAGGAATAAACAAAACACAAGCACACATCATAAATGAACTTAGGAAAAACTTAAAACAGCAGGATATTGAAGAACTACAAAAAGATCCAAAATTGGCTTACCAAAGGATACGCAGCAACCCAGAACAAACTATTGAACGAAAACTACTCAACGCAAAAAACGAAATAGCAAAACAACAAGACTAAACGAGGACTGGATAATAGACATGACGGACATTTTTATACCAAATGAAAGCAGGTGGCTTTTATCATTGGGACCCAAATTTGGTCTACCGACAAACGGACAGAACATATCACCAATACACGTTATTGCTGACCTAGAACAGGGAATAAAAACAATTTAAAACGAAAAACTAAGAGATTCGATCAGATTGAACTTAGCATCGAGACTAAACAGCTACAAACACTCAAGAAAACTAAACCAAAAAGAAAAATGCATACTCAACATAGCCAATAACACAGAGAAGACAAAATAATTATTACACAAGCAGACAAAGGAAACAAAACAGTAATACTATATAAGAGAGAGTATCAGGATAAGATGCAACAACTTCTAAATGACAAAACAACATACAAAACACTAAGGCTCGATCCTACACAAAAGCTAATCTCGAAGAACAACACAATAGTTAACTATTTGTACAAAAACGAGTTCATAGACAATAAAACAAAACTAAGAACATATTGCTCAGGAGGAAACGCGCCACGACTGAATGGATTGCCAAAAATACACAAAAACGGAACACCACCGAGACCCATATCAGCGTCAACTGAAGTGCCGTGCTATAAATTGCCGAAACATATAGGTGACATTATTATACTTTGATACCGAAGGTCTCATAGTATATTAGTATTGTGCAATGTCCGTCATGGTGTCCGTCTGTTCGTCTGTATGAACGCAACTTTTTTCGACACCCGTAAAGCTAGAGACTTGAAACTTTGCAATTATGTTTTTCTATAGGCGCGACAGATAAAGTGTCAAGATTGGGGTGCCACGCCTACTAGGAGGCTGGGAAATCGATAAATTCGATAACAGAAAACCGATAAAACCAAATATTTCTCACATTCTTACAGCTAGAGTTACCAAATTTTGCACGCAGATAGCTTATCATGTCCCTGAAAAAACTGCATCAAAATTTTTGATGCCACGCCCACTCCTTCCGCCCCCATCATCCCTGCTCCTTGAAACTGGAAACGGCTATAGTTTTTACATTTTTTGGGCTAGAGACACCAAATTTTGTGTCAAGATAGGTACTGACGTTCCCCATCAAAACTTGGATGCCACGCCCCCTGATTCCGCCCCCATCCCCCCTTCTCCAAGAAATTGGAAACGCCTATAGCTTTCACATTTTTTGGGCTAGAGCCACCAAATTTTGTGTGAAGATAGATATTGACGTTCCCCAAAAAAATTCATCGACATTTTGGATGCCACGCCCACCTCTGCCACCCGCCTTATAAAATCGGAATCGGCTATATCTTTAACAGTTTTTGAGCTAGAGCCACCAAACTTATTAGGAAGATAGATAGTGACAGTTAAAAACATTTGATTCAAAAATTTGGATGCCACGCCTACCTCTGCCGCCCACCTTTTAAATTTGGGAGTTAAGTTATCTTCCACAGTTTTTGAGCTAGAGTCACCAAATTTGGTAACATGATAGCTGGCGATGTTTACCACATGGCCCACTCCCTTCGCCCCTGCGTTCCCCCTTATCAACCGTTCTTTTACTGGTATCAAAGTATTCCGCAGTCTGTTGCGTCCGACTGCAACGTTTTTACTTGTTAAGAACATACATAAACATAATTTAACAACATTAAATTAATATTTTATTGGTAAACTTTTAGATAATTTTCAACTATTTGTCTGCAGAATTTGTAAATTTTCATAGCACTTAAAACATTTTTTAAGTGGCTACAAGGCAGAAGTACCACATCCCGCGGCATCGAGGCTAATTTTCCAATTGAAAACATCAGTCATTTGACTGAATTAAAAGAATCGCCCATACCCAACTCTTCAGAATCCAAATATAAATATTACTCCTCCTCAAATTTGGTGTCCCACTTAAGAGATTAGGTGGGTTTTAAAATTGAAATAAATAGATTTTTTTTGTTTTTATTAAATAGTACAATATGTTTATAATATTCTCCCAAAATTTCAAATCGATCCGAGTTAAATTCTAAGAGAAAGATCCTTCAGAAGTTCCGTCCATTAATCCATTATCAGTGCAGTGTGAAACTTTAAACGCGTTTATCTCGAAACTTAATTTTTAAAGTCGGTGGACACGATTCCTCGAAAATAAACAATAAAAGGTGAAAATTTGACCAAAATAGGTGTGTTTTTTTTTCAAAGTCTGTGAAAAGTTTAAATTTGACTTCTTTTTTTTCCCTTCGTTCAATAACGAGATTTATCCGTATACTAACGATTATGCTTTGGTTTTTTGATTTTGGATGATTTTTTTTGAGACGTCAAGGGAGATGAGGTACCAACAGCTGAGTTTTCGGAATTTTCAAATGAAATTTGAGAAAATAATGTTTAAACATGTTTCTTTGATATGCTGAATTCATAAAATATATATATAAAATATGATTTTATATATATATATATAAAAAAAAAGACGTGAAAATACCCTCTTTGAACCGCTGTAACCCACCTAACCCCTTAAGGAAGTCATTTTTTTCATTTACGAGACAAACAAAAAATTCAGTTAGAGAAATGTTTGAGCTCTCCAAGTCCATGATAAGCTCTTTAATTATATTGTTCTTGGCGCCAAGCGCGGTAAAGTACTTTTATTAACGGTACTTTCATTGATTATTGATGCACTTTGCAAGTTTGTAGAAATTTAAGGCGTTATGGCACTTATAAAGATGTCATAAGACCCGCGGGCACTTTGAAATTTTGGGAGTGGGCGATATGACACTTAAATTTAAGTCATAACGACAGTGGGCCTTAGGACACGGCGTTAAAAAATGCACCCAAAAAATCGTGCAGCACCCAAAACGAATCTGCGATATACCCGATATACGAAAAATGGGCAAAATAGCATTGGAATCAAGCAACGGCCCGCATAAATTATTTGCAATCGAGATTGAAACAATCTTTAACAACAATCCGGACCCCAATTTAGAGGTGCGTTATGTCGGAAGCTATGGCGGAAGAGACCCGGAGAGATTTGGACAGTACACTAGTTGCTCACAAAATGATCAATTTGGCCCTTCCTAACGACAACTTTAACGCCAATCACATCAGAATAATCTCTTTATTTTGTTCTTTTATATTATTTTTTAATTAAAAATACTTACCTTTAATAAATCAGTCGCTAATGTTTTGCAAATTGCTTCACAAACATCTGGTGCAAATAGATGGTCGAGAGGTTCGGAAAATTTGCGATAATGTTAGTTTGCGGCGCTATATAAATGCTTTAACATCAGTGTCTCTCTTTCTTCTAAAATGATGGCCATACGCATGTTCGTGTTTTGTCGTTGGATTAAGGGCCGCACTTTTTAGCAAATTAAATGAAAATCCGCTTCAGAAATTCGAACGAAATTGCGAGCCAAGCCGTCTCCTCCAGCACGCTATTTATCCCCCTGTTCCTAGAACGGCCAACCCCAAATAGTGTGGGAGTCACAAATAGTCCGCTTCGAAATTTAAAACTATGTCTTTGATTCCAAATAAACAACGCCGCTATTGTACGAATGAAATGAATCTCCACGACAGTTACAAACACAGCAGAGAGCACTAAGGCGCCAAATGACATTTACACACCAATGTCTCGATTTCATTGCAGAAAGCCAGTTTAGAAGTGTATTGCTATTGCCCAGTCTGACTAGGCATTACTCGCTGCAACGAGCCGTTTCTTAAATGAGCAAATCAATTATTGCATCTGACTGCTCTAGTTGTTAAAATGTTGGAAATATGTGTTTTATCTATTTGCACCTCGGAGTGTATAATTTTAGTCTTTAAACTAAATAGATTTTTTGCTGGCCCTGCTCCACTATGCATCTTCCCCTCTGGCTACCCTGGTGACACACCAGCCGTCACTTATATGCAAAACATTTTCATTGCTGTTTCTCGAGGAGTTCACCGAAAATGCCTAACGAAGTGGCTTTTAGACCTCCCAGGCGTACCACGTTTAGCGGCTTATAACTACGTGTTTACATATATGTAAGTATATGTATAAGTATGTAGCGTCCACGAGCATGTGTGTAAATATGATTATAAAAAAGCAAAATATGGAAAATGATGTGACAAATTCCAAGTGGACACTTCAAGTTTTTAAGACCAAGCAGGCGATGCGAACGATGCCGCACAGATGGTCGGTGGTCGCTCAGAGTGGATATTTGAAATTACAATCTTCGCACTTAAAATCAGCTCTGACGTTAACTGACTACAATGTGCATTGCACATACAAAGAGACAAGAGAAGTCAAGTAAGAAGGAATAAGGAATTAACGAACACAATTGGTTCCAGCATCTTGTTCGTTATGCAAAACATTCGATGAGCAAAACCATTATTTGGTGAGGTGACGCGATAAATTAAGAGCGTACCCAACTTCACTTTTTGTAAGATTTCTAATAGTGCATTTACACTGGCGCCGCTAAAAAAGCCTAAGTGGTTAGCGGCGACAGTCATTTACATTGGCAAAAAGTCTAAAGAATCGCTTTTTATACTTTGATACCGAAGGTCTCATAGTATATTGGTTTTGTGCAATGTCCGTCATGGTGTCTGTCCGTCTGTCCGTATGAACGCAACTTTTTTCGACACCCGTAAAGCTACAGACTTGAAACTTTGCAATTATGTTTATCTGTAGACGGTACAGATAAAGTGTTCAGATCGGGTTGCCACTCCCACTAGGAGGCTGGGAAATTGATAAATTCGATAACGAAAAACCAATAAAATCAAATATTTCTCACATTCTTACAGATAGAACTACCAAAATTTGCACGCAGATAGCTAGGCATGTCCCTGAAAAAACTGCATCAAAATTTTGGATGCCACGCCCCCTGATTCCACCCCCATCCCCCCTTCTCCTTGAAATTGGAAACGCCTATAGTCTTAACATTTTTTGAGCTTGAGCCACCAAACTTTGTGTCAAGATAGGTAGTGAAGTTTTCCGAAAAACTGCATCAAAAATTTGGATGCCACGAACACACCTTCCGCCCCCACCTTCCGCCGTTGATAAAACGGCTATGCGTGTATCTTCCACATTTCTTGAACTACAGTCACCAAATTTGGAAGGAAGATATATGGTGACATCTATAAAAGATCTGCATCAAAAATTTGGATGCCACGACCTCTGCCGCCCACCATTTAAAATCGGAAATTTCGATATATCTTACAGTTTTTAAGCTTGAGCCCCCAAATTCGGTATAAAGATAGAAGGCAACATCTACCAAAGATCTGCATCAAAATTTTGGATGCCACGCCCACCCAAGCCACCTGCCTTACAAAATTGGAATCGCCTCTTTCTTTAACAGTTTTTGAGCTAGACCCACCAAACTTGGTAGGACGATAAATGGTGACAGTTAAAAACAATTGATTCAAAAATTTGGATGCCACACCCACCTCTGCCGCCCACCTTTTACATTTGGGAGTTAAGTTATCTTCCACAGTTTTTGAGCTAAAGTCGCAAATTTTGCACGCAGATAGCTTATCATGTCCCTGAAAAAACTGCATCAAAATTTTGGATGCCACGCCCACTCCTTCCGCCCCCATCATCCCTGCTCCTTGAAACTGGAAACGCCTATAGTTTTTACATTTTTTGGGCTAGAGACACCAAATTTTGTGTCAAGATAGGTACTGACGTTCCCCATCAAAACTTGGATGCCACGCCCCCTGATTCCGCCCCCATCCCCCCTTCTCCAAGAAATTGGAAACGCCTAGAGCTTTCACATTTTTTGGGCTAGAGCCACCAAATTTTGTGTGAAGATAGATATTGACGTTCCACAAAAAAATTCATCAAAATGTTGGATGCCACGCCCCCTGATTCCGCCCCCATCCCCCCTTTACCGTGAAATTGGAAACGCCTATAGCTTTCACATTTTTTGGGTTAGAGCCACCAAATTTTGTGTCAAGATAGGTACTGACGTTCCCCATCAAAACTTGGATGCCACGCCCCCTGATTCCGCCCCCATCCCCCCTTCTCCAAGAAATTGGAAACGCCTATAGTTTTCACATTTTTTGGGCTAGAGCCACCAAATTTTGTGTGAAGATAGATATTGACGTTCCCCAAAAAAATTCATCGACATTTTGGATGCCACGCCCACCTCTGCCACCCGCCTTATAAAATCGGAATCGGCTATATCTTTAACAGTTTTTGAGCTAGAGCCACCAATCTTGGTAGGAAGATTGATAGTGACAGTTAAAAACATTTGATTCAAAATTTTGGATGCCACGCCCACCAAAGCCACCCGCCTTATAAAATCGGAATCGGCTATATCTTTAACAGTTTTTGAGCTAGAGCCACCAAACTTATTAGGAAGATAGATAGTGACAGTTAAAAACAATTGATTCAAAAATTTGGATGCCACGCCTACCTCTGCCGCCCACCTTTTAAATTTGGGAGTTAAGTTATCTTCCACAGTTTTTGAGCTAGAGTCACCAAATTTGGTAACATGATAGCTGGCGATGTTTACCACATGGCCCACTCCCTTCGCCCCTGCGTTCCCCCTTATCAACCGTTCTTTTACTGGTATCAAAGTATTTCGCAGTCGGTTGCGTCCGACTGCAACGTTTTTACTTGTTTTTGTTTACTTTTGTTGTGATTGCTGAAGAAGAAGACATTTTAAATATTTATCAAAATATATATTTATTGATTCTGGCCACGCAAATTGGTGATAGCATTATAAATACTAGAAATGATTGCGTTCAGATATTAAGCAATTTTATTGATTGCGAAAATGAAGAAGCGGGAGCAGCAACGGCTGAGCTAAATATGTTGTCGGAGTTCGACTGTATTAGCACGCGAAGTGTCTGGATGCTCGAGCGCAAGGGTTGTTATTGGGAGATAAATGTGCCAAAATTAAGTAAGGATTTGTTCAAGGAGTTCAGTGCCTTCGCCATTTCCACATGAACATTTTTGCGGGCACCACGCAGCTCATCGCCTTTCTTTTTTTTTTTTTAAAAATTTTTTCCTTTTTTTCTCCCCCGCTTCCGCTTTTGGCCGAAATCCACTTGAAAATAAATTGTTTAATTACAATAATAATAAAAATATTTCATATATTCAATTATTTTGTATTTGCACATTTGTTTTGATTTTGAATCAGCTGATTCCTGTTGCCGCCATCAGTAATTTGAAAAAATATATCAATTTATCGGTAAAAAAGGTCTTTATTTGAGCCGGTAGAATAGCGGCGCTCTAGCGGCGTGAGAAAAAGTTTCTAAATTCAAATTTAACGGACACATTTTGTATGGTAAAGGCTAATAATATCAAAGACCTTAAGGCGAAATGCTAGCGGCGTTGCTGCGCCAGTGTAAATGCACTATAATGGGGTCGGAGATGCTTCCTCCTGCCTGTTACATACCTTTGCACAAAACCATTATACCCTTTTTAGGCCCAATTTCTCAATGTCCGGTTAGTCAACTTATTTTAAGTTTAGTCGAATTTGAGTTTCGCAATGTTCGGTTAGAACATACTTATCCGATGCCTGGAGGTCCGTTTACTACTTATTCTGATGCTAAGTCCCGATATATAAATATCAATACAATCATCGTAAGGCGAACAGCTGACTCAAGCTGACACTTGCATTGCTTTTTTATGAAGAAAAATTTCAAAATGCTTATTTGAGTCTACTAGGTCCACAATCACGCGCTCCCTAACTACTTAAAAGTTGCCGTTTACAACTGGGCTCATAGAAAGTAATTGTATATACATTTTGATGTCCAACATGCAGCAGTTTGGGAGTCACAGGCAAAAACAAAACCTAAAGAACAGCTGAAGACTTGTTAAGGTTGGCAGTACCATTCAGCGATAGTGATATACCGATGATAGGTTACTATGGCTTTAAAAAATAAATTGGATAGCTGCAGTATAGCTCGAGCATAAAAGTTATTCTGAAGTTAACTTATTCCAAGTTTAACTGGACATTGAGAAATCGGGCCTTACCCATTTTATGTGTTCGGGGTATAAAAATGTATTATATCGTATGTCACACGTATAGGGGCCAAGCACAAAAAAACATGACGCGCGAAAGTATCGTATGTTAATATATACGTAATTTAAACAAAGTTGAGCAATAATTGTTATGATCCGGCCTTTACTTCCCAACACTGTATCGATTGCCGGCTGGCTAATCGGTTACCCAGGGATGGATACGACCTCGATACAATGTGGGCCGGAGTAACAAAAATTTATATTTTTACAAAAACTAACAACAAACGGACAAGCAACAAATTTTCGCGAAATCGGACAACTTTAGGAATACATATGGTAAACAGGTGTTCACATTTACCCCCAATGTGCCCTCCCTACCTATGAGTTGGCATATTTAAAATTACCGCCAACTCCCTAAACACAACTACACAACCAACAACAATTTACCCCGACATCAACACATCCTCATCCCACCCACACATAAACAATTACTAACACATGTTAACTAAACAATAACAACCTTATATTTATTCATTTAATTATAAACATTATATAATTATCTTAAATTAAATTTATTTTATATAAATAGAAAAAATAATAATGAAATAATGAAATAAACATAAACGAAAATATACAAAAACTACTAAACGAGAAACAAAATAAACATTAAAACAAAAACTAAAGAGAGAAATAAATACTATAAATAAGTAATAAATTAAATAAAATAATAATGCTTAAATAAATAATAAATAAATAAATAGCGGGCAGCGATGATGGTGGTATTTAATTTTGTTAGGCTGCGGCCCACTGTGCCTGTGGCTGGGCTGGTCGTTGGTGTGCGTGCGTGTGTGCGCGCACAGGCAGCTGGCGCAATAGCCGCTGTGGACTGCGTAGACAGCTGGGTCTGAAGGCGCCGATTTTAAAACTAACAGGTACTAAATATAAAAACCTGGTGACCACCCAGACGGGTTGGCCAATCTTCGTCCGGTGGTCTCGCTGGCTTTTCTCGGCCGCTCCAAAGATTGGAACCGTTGCCGGTGTACGTCTGGACTGCCTCCGGAAACGGTGAAACACACCATTAGCACTAATTATTTGATATTTATTTTTGTCCCGTACCTGTCAATCTGTCCAGCGTTCGCGTCTTTATCCCTTTTTCTCCACTTTTTGTGTAACTTTTTAACTGCTGCTGCTGCCTCTGCCACTGTTTAAATTTTTGTCTAATCACAGCTTAGCTACTCTTCCTCTTGCCCACCATCTGCCGTTCACCTGTCAAGCCTACCTTAATCGAGTGTCGGGCGCCAGCACGACTCTCCAACCCTCGTTCAACGCCTCGACCATCGATAAACCAAATGCCGACCATAACATAATTTACAAAAAATAACATGGCAATTGTATTGTATGACCGATTACACACAATGCCTTTTTGATGCATGCATTCTAGTTGATTTTCTTTTCAAAGCTGCTTCGAGTTGCAGCTCACTTCTACACGTTTCTTCTAGTTGCTGCATCTTTTCGATAAAAGTTTCGATTGATAGCACAGCCCGACAAAATTAAAAAAGATTTTTGCTACTTTGAATTTATCTACTGATAATAGTTAATTTGGGTGCGCTGAATTCAAAACTGCAATCAGTTTGTCTCTATCAGCTCTAGTTTTCATGGTATAGCTTTTTATACCCTCCAATTATGACCGTCTGTCAGTTTTTTCAAAAATTTTTTTTTCATCAAAATTTCTTATTTACAGTATATTTTAAATTCCTGTCAACTTATAGGTATCAAACCGGTTCGCTTAAGATGTGCTTTTTTGATGAATTCGGTTAATTTAACTAAGTAACTCATTTAGTGGAGGGTATATAAAATTCGGTACAAGCAGTTTCCGAAAATATAATTTTTTGTGTAATTGCTAGCTGATTAATGGGAATTTTATTTGTTCAATATTATTGAGAACGTTTTTTTTTCTTGTTGCACTCCAATTGCATATCGGAAGTTAGTTGCTTGTAAGAAGTGGTTTATTGCAGTTGGCAAAGTTTATTAAAAAAGTGTTGATCTAAATAAAAATTACTTCCAATAGAAGACGGTGTAAAAATTACGCTACCACATTTTGTAATATTTGTGGAGAATACACCTTTAAAGAAAACATAAGACCTATTTCGGAATGTGTTAAAAAATCCTATTTAGATTACTTTGGAGTTGATCTTGGTGACCAAGATAAAAGCTGGGCTCCACACATTGTGTGCAATACTTGCTGTGTAAATTTGCGACAGTGGACACAAGGAAAACGAAATAGACTTAAGTTTGGTGTGCCGATGGTGCCGATGAACTACTGTTACTTCTGTTTAGTGAGTATTGCTGGTATAAATAGGAAAAATCGAAATAAATGGCAGTATCCCGATTTACCGTCAGCGCGCCGTCCAATTCCCCATTCCGAAGATGTTCCCATTCGAAAACTGAATGATTCTTCAGAGCTGAGTTCGGAGTTTGAACATAATACCGCTAATGATCTAAATGATAGCGACAGTGTTTTCGAAGACAAGGAAAACGAAATAGACTTAAGTTTGGTGTGCCGATGGTTTGGAGAGAGCCCAGAAATCATTTGGACTACTGTTACTTCTGTTTAGTGAGTATTGCTGGTATAAATAGGAAAAATCGAAATAAATGGCAGTATCCCGATTTACCGTCAGCGCGCCGTCCAATTCCCCATTCCGAAGATGTTCCCATTCGAAAACTGAATGATTCTTCAGAGCTGAGTTCGGAGTTTGAACATAATACCGCTAATGATCTAAGTGATAGCGACAGTGTTTTCGAAGACACAGAAACTATTCCTCAACGTTTTAATCAATGCGAGTTGAATAACTTAATTCGAGATTTGGCCTTATCAAAAGAAGCGTCTGAAGTGTTAGCTTCGAGGTTAAATGATAAGAAATTGTTAGAACGTGGAACAAAAATAACTTATTACCGCACTAGGGATAAAGCTTTTTAACCATTTTTTACTAATGAAGACAATCTGGTGTTTTGTAATAATGTAAATGGTCTTATGCAGGAAATGGGGCTATCCAAGTATCTACCTAGCGATTGGCGCCTCTTCGTGGACAGTTCCAAGAGAAGTTTGAAGTGCGTCTTATTGCACAATGGCAATGTGTATGCATCAATTCCAATTGCGCACTCCACAACAATAAAAGAAGAATATAACAACATTGCATTAGTGATGAAAAAGATAAAATACCAAGACCACCAATTGATAATTTGCGTTGATCTTAAAATGGTCAATCTTTTTCTTGGACAACAGAGTGGTTATACTAAGTACCCTTGATTTTGTGTCTCTGGGATAGCAGATCCAAGCAACAACATTGGCGGCAAAAATATTGGCCTACGAGAGAAAAAATGATTGTTGGCGGTAAAAATATTGTAAGCGAAGCTTTAGTTCTACGTGAAAAGATCGTCTTACCACCGTTGCACATCAAATTAGGACTCATGAAGCAGTTTGTTAAGGCTCTGAATCGCGATGGGGAATGTTTTGCATATATTTGCAGCAAAATGCCTAATCTAACTAAAGATAAGATTAGAGCAGGAGTTTTTGATGGTTCCCCAAATAAGGCAGTTTATGAATGACAACGATTTTGATAAGTCAATGACCGAAACTGAACGAAATGCGTGAGAAATAATAAAGCTCCAAATTATGTTCAATTAGTGGAGAATATGCTGGATAAGTTCAGAGACCTTGGCTGCAACATGAGTATTAAAATCCATTATTTGCACAGTCACTTGGACCGATTTCCCGAAAATTTGGGTAATTTAAGCGAAGAACAAGGAGAAAGGTTTCACCAAGATATCAAAATTATGGAGAATCGGTCCCAGGGAAGGTGGGATACACATATGATGCCAGACTACTGTTGGAATTGGCAAAGAGACTCTAATCCGGCTGTTCATTCCAGATTGTCTCTTAAAAGAAGCTTTACATCCTGGAACTAGAATTATATTTATATTATATTTTTAATGCTTTGTGAGAAATTCTTTATTTTAATAAATCTGTATGAAAAAGTTTAACTTCTTTTTATATTTTTTAAAATTCCAATGGAAAAGTTTTACTTTTTAAATACTTAAAAAATTTGGGAATCTTTTTTTTTTTTTAACAATAACTATAACAGTAAATAAAAAATTTTGATGAAAAAAACATTTTGGAAAACAAAATTTTGGGTAAAAAATTGTTTTCCGGAAAAAATGTTTGTTTGGCAACTACCGTAAAGGTAAAAAGAAATTTTTATGAAAAATTTTTTTTTAAAACTGACAGACGGTCAGATTTGGAGGTCATAAGTGGAGGGTATAAAAAAGCTATATCATGAGAACTAGAGCTGATAGAGACAAACTGATTACAGATTTATATTCAGCGCACCCAAATTAACTAGAATCAGTTGATGAATTCAAAGAAGCAAATTGAGTGTTGGCCTGTGTAATGCATATGCCTAACATTATTAAGATTTTCATGCTGCTTATTCATTTTAATTCTCAACAAATAACCAAATTTAAATTATTTTTGTGTGTAAGCGGTCTAACTTAATGCCTATGCAAATATGGCTTTGACTTAACCCTTCCGAGCTGAGAAAATTAAAAGAAAACCTCCTGAAAAATTTGATATTTCTTGATACGATACGCAAAAATATGTCGATTTGCTGCCAAAATAAATAGCGCGAAACGGAATTTTGAATTTTGGCACTGAAATGTCACTTGTCAAAACAGCTGTTTTAGCACAACAATTACTTCAGTGAATCATAAAGGGGTCACTCACTAGCTTTCGTGTGGTAAATTTGCGCTTTACAATTTTACGATAACTGGTTAACACCCTCAATGTTTTCAAATGCGGTTGACAAGTTATCTTGATGATTTTATGATTTTGTTTTTAACTACAACTATTTTTTTTGTTTTTTTAATGTTCAAAATTTTGCAAAAATCCAAATATAATTTTTTTTTTCCTTCGGCCACGTCATAGTTAGTTAAATGTGTATCTTTAAGAAACTAAAAAGTTTGAATGACATATTTCATTTTATATATAAAAAAAAATTTTTTCTCTGGCGTAACCCCTGAAACCCCTTATATTTGTCTTCATGTTTGCGTGGTGGGTTTTTTTTGGCTTGAGTTCGCCAGTTAACAAGCCGGTGCCTGGGATCGTTGAGCCACTTCATTGTACTGTTTGTAAGTACATCTACGTCCAAAAATTAACTGTTGTTTCCTTATAGCGTATTTCCACTGCTCCGTTTCCGTAAATTTCAACAGTAACTGACGAAAGCTGTTTCCATTGCTCTGTTACTTAACCTCCGTAAATGAATCAGCTGTTCGGTTTGTTTTGGTGTGATTTTTTTTCCCGAAAAATAGATAAAAACTGACCGAAATTTTATATTGCAAATATGTAATAGCGGATTGCCAACTTTACTGTCTTATTTTTAATGCCTACAAGCTTTATTGCTAGAATTGCAGAAGCAGTACAAGTCCATTTTCGTATATACGTGAGAGCTATAATGAACTGCCCTAAGTGCAACAAAATTATCCGCCCACAATTTTAAAAGCAATCCTTTGAACCTTAAGTCCCAGTCCAATTGTTTCCTACGATAATCCACAAAAAATTAAAAATTTTAATTATTTTTTGAATATCACTATATATTGCGCCAACCTATTCACAATTTTTGCTATTCACAATCATCTGTTTTGCGACTGTTACATTAACAGAGCCCATTAATAGCGATGTTTTATCGAACAGGTGTTCAAATGAACCAGTTCCTCTTCAGTTAGACCCGTTTTATAGCCTATTTCCATTGCTCCGTTTCCGTAAATTTTAACAGTAACTGACGAAAGCTGTTTCCATTGCTCTGTTAACTGAACCTCCGTAAATAAATCAGCTGTTCGGTTTGTTTTGCTTTGTATTTTCTGCACAAAAGTGAGAAAAACTAACCGAAATTGTACATTGCAAATAAGTAACAGCGTGCTGCCAACTTTTATGGCTTATTTTTAATGCCTACAAGCATTTTTGCTTGCATTGCAGACGCAGTATTACGTATATACGTAATAGTTATACTAAGCTGCCATAAGTGCAACAAAATTATCCGCCCATAGTTTTAAAAGCAATCCTTTGAAACTTTGCTCCCAGTTCAATTGCTTCCTACAATAATTCATCAAAAAACAAAATTTTTAATTACTTTTTGAATATTACAAATATTGCGCCTACCTATTCACAATTTCTGCTATTCACAATCATCTGTTTTGCGACTGTTACATTAAAAGTGCCCATTAACAGCGATGTTTTATCGAACAAGTGTTCAAATGAACCGGTTCCTCTTCAGTTATTCTTCAGTAAATATTTACGGTCGGTTTTACTTCAGTTAATTCCTTATGGGAGAATACATGCAAACTGAACCTCAGTTACTGTTAACTAACATAACTGAGAATAACTGAGCAGTGGAAATACGCTATGAAGTTTTTGCTAATGCAACATTCGCTTGTTAACAAAGGGAGTAGAGGGGTTACAACTGCAAGCAATGCTAAATGACTTTTGTAGAAATGATTTATTTTTCTCATTTAGCTTTGCCTTATGCCGATTGCATGTAAACACAGAGTTGCACAGTGTTTGATGTGAATAATAAAGTTATCGATACGAAATATCGCACAAGCAAATATTAGCGCAAATATTAAATACATTGTTGTGGTTTATAAAATAATAAAAGAAATGAATTGGACGAAAGAATTAATTGAACTGCTGTTAACTCAGTATCAGTAGCACGAACATTTATATTGTGTTCGGAGTGAAAGCTATAAGGACAGGGTAAAACGCAGCAGCAGTTTGTTTTCAATTTGCGAAACATTGAAGGAGAAAGAGCCCAAAATGACAGTGGAGGCAATGAAGTCAAAAATACACAATGCGTGGTCAATTATTTATAAAATGAAAATTATCCGTGGTCTCTTTTGCCGCCATGGCCTAACCCACTCCCTGAACTTCCTTTTATTTGGCGTAGCTAACGCAGCTTCGCAGCAATCCAGCAATTTCAATACAATTTGCACATCTGCTTCGCAATCAAAATCCGATTCCTCAACTGCCTTAGCTGTCGCACTCAAAAGATATTTTACTGTATCCATTTTATTTACTTTTGACTTGTAACAAATCAATTAGATGTTAACAAATGAAACAATCGATAACAAAGATGTATGTTTATCGACAATAAATTTAAATCAGAGTTGCATTTACAAAGAAACAATTGAATGAAAAAGTTCATCGTGTAAATGCGAGCAGATTTGCGACGAAGTCTTAAAACAGAATGAAAAAATAAATCATCAGAAAACTTCACGTTTTCGTTTAATCGATCGATCATCATATATGACATTTATTCACTCTGGCCACTCAATTCTACTGCCAATTAAAAATGTCTTTAACTGTACGGCTTGGATTTATTATTATACATTGATACCGAAGGTCTCATAGTATATTGGTTTTGTGCAATGTCCGTCATGGTGTCTGTCCGTCCGTCCGTATGAACGCAACTTTTTTCGACACCCGTAAAGCTAGAGACTTGAAACTGTGCAATTATGTTTGTCTATAGGCGAGACAGATAAAGTGTCAAGATTGTGGTGCCACGCCTACTAGGAGGCTGGGAAATCGATAAGTTCGATAACTGAAAACCGATAAAACCAAATATTTCTCACATTCTTACAGCTACAGTTACCAAATTTTGCACGCAGATAGCTAGTCATGTCCCTGAAAAAACTGCATCAAAATTTTGGATGCCACGCCCCCTGATTCCGCCCCCATCATCCCTGCTCCTTGAAATTGGAAACGCCTATAGTTTTCACATTTTTTGAGCTAGTGTCACCAAATTTGGTAGAAAGATATATGGTGACATCTTTAAAAGGTCTGCATCAAAAATTAGGATGCCACGCCCACCTCTGCCCACCACTATTTAAAATCGGAAATTTCGATATCTCTTATAGTTTTTTAGCTACAGCATCTACCAAAGATCTGCATCAAAATTTTGGATGCCACGACCACCCAAGCCACCCGCCTTATAAAATCGGAATCGGCTATATCTTTAACAGTTTTTGAGCTAGAGCCACCAAACTTGGTAGGCAGATAGATAGTGACAGTTAAAAACATTTGATTCAAAAATTTAGATGCCACGCCTACCTCTGCCACCCACCTTTAAAATTTGGGAGTTAAGTTATCTTCCACAGTTTTTGAGCTAAAGTCACCAAATTTGGTAACATGATAGCTGGCGATGTTTATCACATGGGCCACTCCCTTCGCCCCTGCATTCCCCCTTATCAACTGTTCTTTTACTGGTATCAAAGTATTCCGCAGTCGGTTGCGTCCGACTGCAACGTTTTTACTTGTTTTTATATACTAAATTTAATTTAAATTTGTAATAAGAATACAAAATAATAATTATATCTTGTGCTTATACTCTGCTACCAAAGTTTTCATGGTGTATTGGTTTTGTGCAATGTCCGTCATGGTGTCTGTCCGTCTGTCCGTATGAACGCGCGTTTCTTCGACACCCTTAAAGCGAGAGACCTGAAACTTTGCTAATATCTTGGTTTGTATCTGGTAATCGCTAACAAGTCGATAAACCTCGATGTCTAAATCGATAGAGCACATATATATTCCACATTTAAACAGATAGAGCTACCAAAATTGGTGGAAAGATAGCTTGTGACTTCCGTCAAACAACTGCATCAAAAGTTTGGATGACACTCCCACACCTGCCGCCCCTAAGTTCTGGCTCTTTTATTTTTGAGATTAGGTCCCCAAATTTGGTTGGAAGATAGATGGTAGCATCTACCAAAGATCTACATCAAAGGTTTGGATGCCACACCCCCATTCTTCGCCCCAAACTCCTACGAATTTTTTAAAATGGTAATACGTGTATCGTTCAGAGTTTTTTAGCTTTGGGATTCCCCCAAAATTATTCACAAAAAATTTTGATGCCACGAAGATTCCTGCCGCCAGCAGCCCCCTTTCAAAATTTTTAAAGCATGCATCCTCCACAGTTCTTAAGCTAGACTCACTAAATTTAATGGGAAGACAGCTGGTGACAAATCCAAAAGACTTGCAACAAAAAATTGGTTGCCACGCCTACCTATGCCTAGCTTAAAAACTGTTACAGATATAGCCGATTCCGATTTTATAAGGCTGGTGGCTTGGGTCAACTCATTTTTATGGGGAACGTCAGTACCTATCTTGACACAAAATTTGGTGGCTTTAGCCCAAAAAATGTGAAAGCTCTAGGCGTTTTCAATTTCAAAGAGCAGAGAGGATTTTTGAGAGACGTGACTAGCTATCTGCGTGCAAAATTTGGCAAGACTATCTGTAAGAATGTGAGAAATATTTGGTTTTATCGGTGTTCAGCTATCAATTTTATCGATTTCCCAGCCTCCTAGAAGGCGTGGCACCCCGATCGTGACACTTTATCTGTCGCGCCTATAGACAAACATAATTGCAAAATTTTCAAGTCTCTAGATTTATGGGTGTCGAAAAAACTTGAGTTCATACGGACGGACAGACACCATGACGGACATTGCACAAAACCAATATACCATTATACCTTCAGTACCAAAGTATAAGAACTGCATAAATGCCACGCCCACACCTGCCGTTTTTAAAACGTAATTACGTGTATCTTCCACATATTTTGAAATAAAGACCAAATTTTGTTGGAAGATAGATGGTGACATCTACCAAAGATATCACCCGCCTACCTCGGAATCGGCTTTATCTTTAACAGTTTTTATACTTTGATACCGAAGGTCTCATAGTATATTGGTTTTGTGCAGTGTCCGTCATTGTGTGTCCGTCTGTCCGTCCGTCCGTATGAACGCAACTTTTTTCGACACCCGTAAAGCTACAGACTTGAAACTTTGCAATTATGTTTATCTATAGACGGTACAGATAAAGTGTCAAGATTGGGTTGCCACGCCTACTAGGAGGCTGGGAAATCGATAAGTTCGATAACTGAAAACCGATAAAACCAAATATTTCTCACATTCTTACAGCAAGAGTTACCAAATTTTGCACGCAGATAGCTAGTCATGTCCCTGAATTAACTGCATCAAAATTTTGGATGCCACGCCCCCTGATACCGCCCCCATCACCCCCTTCACCATGAAATTGGAAACGCCTATAGTTTTCACATTTTTTGGGCTAGAGCCACCAAATTTTGTGTCAAGATAGATATTGACGTTCCCCAAAAATATGCATTAACATTTTGGATGCCACGCCCCCTTATTCCTCCCCCATCCATCCTTATCCATGAAATTGGAAACGCCTATAGTTTTCACATTTTTTGGGCTAGAGCCACCAAATTTTGTGTCAAGATAGGTACTGACGTTCCCCATCAAAACTTGTATGCCACGCCCCCTGATTCCGCCCCATCCCCCCTTCTACTTGAAATTGGAAACGCCTATAGCTTTCACATTTTTTGGGCTAGAGCCACCAAATTTTGTGTGAAGATAGATATTGACTTTCCCCAAAAAAAATCATCAACATGTTGGATGCCACGCCCCCTGATTCCGCCCCATCCCCCCTTCTACTTGAAATTGGAAACGCCTATAGCTTTCACATTTTTTGGGCTAGAGTCACCAAATTTGGTAGGAAGATATATGGTGACATCTACAAAAGGTCTGCATCAAAAATTAGGATGCCACGCCCACCTCTGCCGCCCACTATTTAAAATCGGAAATATCGATATCTCTTATAGTTTTTAAGCTAGAGCCCGTAAATTGGGTAGAAAGATAGAAGGCAGCATCTACCAAAGATGTGCATCAAAATTTTGAATGCCACGCCCACCTAAGCCACCCGCCTTATAAAATCGGAATCGGCTATATCTTTAACAGTTTTTGAGCTAGAGCCACCAAACTTGGTAGGCAGATAGATAGTGACAGTTAAAAACATTTGATTCAAAAATTTAGATGCCACGCCTACCTCTGCCGCAAACCTTTTAAATTTGGGAGTTAAGTTATCTTCCACAGTTTTTGAGCTAAAGTCACCAAATTTGGTAACATGATAGCTGGCGATGTTTACCACATGGCCCACTCCCTTCGCCCCTGCATTCCCCCTTATCAACCGTTCTTTTACTGGTATCAAAGTATTCCGCAGTCGGTTGCGTCCGACTGCAACGTTTTTACTTGTTTTTTGCTGGAGCCACCAAACTTGGTAGGAAGATAGATGGTGACAGATCCAAAAGATTTAATAAAAAATTTTTGATGCCACGTCCACCCAAGCCGCCCACCTTTTAAAATAGAAAATATGCATTAATTCCACAGTTTTTTTTACAAGAGTCACCTTAGCTGGATTTATGTAGGCCACGCCCACTAAATAACTCAAAGCGCACTGTAGTGCAAACTTTTGCCGTTTAATCGATAAGAAACAAGTAAAAACGTTGCAGTCGGACGCAACCGACTGCGGAATACTTTGATACCAGTAAAAGAACTGTTGATAAGGGGGAATGCAGGGGCGAAGGGTGTGGGCCATGTGGTAAACATCGCCAGCTATCATGTTACCAAATTTGGTGACTTTAGCTCAAAAACTGTGGAAGATAACCTAACTCTCAAATTTAAAAGGTGGGCGGCAGAGGTGGGCGTAGCATCCAAATTTTTGAATCAAATGTTTTTAACTGTCACTATCTATCTTCCTACCAAGTTTGGTGGCTCTAGCTTAAAAACTGTTAGATTTATAGCTGATTCCGATTTTATAAGGCGGGTGGCTTAGGTGGGCGTGGCATCCAAAATTTTGATGAATTTTTTTGGGGAACGTCAATATCTATCTTGACACAAAATTTGGTTCCTTTAGCCCAAGAAATGTAAAAAGTATAGGCGTTTCCAATTTCAAGGAGCAGGGATGATGGGAGCGGAAGGAGTGGGCGTGGCATCAAAAATTTTTGATGCAGTTTTTTCAGGGACATTACTAGCTATCTGCGTGCAAAATTTGGTAACTCTAGCTGTAAGAATGTGAGAAATATTTGGTTTTATCGGTTTTCAGTTATCGAATTTATCGATTTCCCAGCCTCCTAGTAGGCGTGGCACCCCAATCTTAACACTTTATCTGACTAGCCCATAGACAAACATAATTGCAAAGTTTCAAGTCTCTAGCCTTACAGGTGTCGAAAAAAATTGCGTTCATACAGACGGACGGACGGACACCATGACGGACATTGCACAAAACCAATCTACTATGAGACCTTCATTATCAAAGTATAAAAACGTATCTCCGTTCATTATACTGGACACTAGATGGCGCTGCGTTTTCATTTATGTAACAGCCCAATTATCTGGCAGCGCCATCTAACTTTACATAATGACCAATCGTTTGGCAATTCTAATAGCATCTGATTTGTTGCGCGCCTTTTCTGCGCAGTCTCGCTCTTTTCACTCGAATGAAAACTTGTTCAGGGGTGTGCCAGCCATCAAAAACAACCCGATTCCAACCTAAAATCAACCTCGAGCTTTTTTAGGTGTGCCAGAGCCGAATTCGAGATGATTTTGAAACCTCAAGAAATTAGGCCCGAGATTTGGTTAATTTTATATTAAATGTTTAATAAATAACAACTGTTACTTTTTCGAAAGGTAATTTTAAGCTTAGTTTCATATTGAAAATACATTTGAATTTAATAAATGTTTTAATTCATGATTTTCAATATTAAAAAATCTTTAACAAATCTCTAAGACTATTTGCCGTTCTGTGTAAGCGTGCAAAACCGTCCCTAACAAAGGAGCTACCACATTGTTTGGTTAACAATAACTATTATTCGGAGTCTTTAATAGATCAATTTTAAAGACACTTTTTTGTGACAAATAAACATAAAAAAATCGTACATTAAGGTAACAAAATTGCATGGTTGAGCAGTGTACAGTTTGTTGTAAATTTAACTAAGTTATTGCAGCAAACCTTTTTTTTATGAGGTGTCAACGGTGGTGAGGTGGCGGTGTTTGTTAGGTGTGTAAGTGTCTTCAGTAAGAAGAAGAATTAAATTTTTGGAAAGTCATTGAGCAGCCAAAATGTAGGTTAAATTAAAATTGCATTTAAATATTTGTTTTACATTTATTTTATTATTGGTCAATAGGGGAAAACACCGTTCACCTTTTGGACTTTTAAAATGTAAACAAAACCAGATTCGCCATTTACGAAGTACGTAGAACAGCTGTTCAAGCAAGCTATCACGGCAGGGCTGTCAAGCAACATGAGTTACTTGGCGGGCAAAATATTAAATATTTATAAAACCTAACATATTTTTATTTAACCATTTATTAAATATAACACTAATGCCATGAGGCCAACCTTGAAAACAATGACAAAAATAGCAAATACATTAGCCATTCTTTTTGGCCATTTTCGTTTTACGTATTTGCTCCGAAACATTTTTACCGAAAAATGGAATCTCCCTAACTTCTGGCACACCGACGGTTATTTTTTTAGAGATTTGAAAACTAGCTCGAGCCAAAAGCTCCTGAGATTTCTGGCACACCCCCGGTAATAATTAATAGCTTAAATAAATATCTTGGTGAAACAATTCACTAAATTTACAATCTGTATGTATGCAAATATCTACAATTATAAAGATTAGCTTACATACAGTTAAATTTAAATCAATAACTTAAAGCGCCATTTAGTATGCATTTGAAAACATCAGTCATTTGACTGAATTAATAGAATCGCCCATACCCAACTCTTGAGAATCCAAATATAAATATTACTCCACCTCAAATTTGGTGTCCCACTTAAGAGGTTAGGTGGGTTTTAAAATTTCAAAAAATTGATTTTATTCTTTTTTGTTTTTATTAAATAGTAAAATATGTTTATAATATTCTCCCAAAATTTCAAATCGATCCGAGTAAAATTCTAAGAGAAAGATCCTTCAGAAGTTCGGTCCATTAGGCCATTATCAGTGCAGTGTGAAACTTTAAACGCGTTTATCTCGAAACTTAATTTTTAAAGTCGGTGGACACGATTCCTCGAAAATAAACAATAAAAGGTGAAAATTTGACCAAAATAGGTGTGTTTTTTTTTCAAAGTCTGTGAAAAGTTCAAATTTGACTTCTTTTTTTTTTCCTTCGTTCAATAACGAGATTTTTCCGTATACTAACGATTATGCTTTGGTTTTTTGATTTTGGATGAACCAATCACGAGATAGCCTGTTCACGGCGAGAGCATTTTTTTTGAGACGTCAAGGGAGATGCGGTACCAACGGCCAACAGTTTTCGGAATTTTCAAATGAAATTTCAGAAAATAATGTTTAAATATGTATCTTTGATATGCTGAATTCATAAAATAAAAAATTTGATTTTATATATAAAAAAAGAAGTAAAAACCCCTGTCTTTGAACCTCTGAAACCGACCTAACCCCTTAAAGTCACACGTACACGCTCAGCATGCAGCATACTGTACGTGAATACACCGCTTAATTAACTACTGTAAAAGCTTAATAGCGTATTTCCATTGCTCCGTTTTAACAGTCAGTTACGAAAGTTGTTCCCATTGCTCCGTTACTAAACCTCCGTAAATGTTCGGTTTGTTTTGCTTTGTATTTTCTGCGAAAAAGTGAGAACAACTTACCGAAATTGAACATTGCAAATAAGTAACAGCTTATTGCCAACATTTATGGCTTATTTTTAATGCCCACAAGTTTTATTGCTTGCATTGCAGACGCAGAAGATTTAAATTTTCGTATGTACGTGGGAGTTATTCTGAACTGCCCTAAGTGCAACAAAATTATCCACCCACAAATTTAAAAGCAATCCTTTGGACTTTGGCTCCCGGATTAATTGTTTCCTACCACAATCCATCAAAAAACAAAATTTTGAATTATTATTACTATATATTGCGCCTACCTATTCACAATCATCTGTTTTGCGACTGTTACATTAACAGAGCCCGTTAACAGCAATGTTTTTATCGAACAAGTGTTCAAATGAACCAATTCTCTTCAGTTATTCTTCAGTAAATATTTACGGTCAGTTTCACTTCAGTTAATTCCTTAACTTATCATAACTGAGAATAACTGAGCAGTGGAAATACGCTATAGCTATAAGATTTTGAAAGTGGCGCTTAAGCTTAAAAAGCATAAAGCTCTCTTAGCGGTGTTCACGCGCTCCGCTTATGTGTATGTCAGGCAAGTCGGGGGCAGTGAGTGCATCTGCATTAAGAGCATGGAAGAGCTTTTATCTCCTTTGAATAACGGCGTGGCGGACTACACTTTGGATACTGGGTCTTTGGACCCGGCCTCTTCAACTGAAGGGGGTGCGGCAATTTTTTATAATAATAATAAGCTGCGGTCTAAGTTTATATGTATATATATGTAAGTTTATATGTATGAACAACAGCGTTAATTTTTGTTGAAATCAGCTGTCCAAAGTATTTTCGTAAAATACTTGTTGGTTGTGTTTATCGTCCGAATCGTGCAGCCATATACACTAAAATTTATGTATTTATTTAATATTGGTATTGAAGCTTAAAAAACTAAAATAACAAGAAAGAAATAGCACTGGCTACTTAGGCCTTCGGCTTAATACAAATTTATTTACACATTTTACGTGAGCTTTCGGGTAAGTTTTTGTATAAGTGCTCTTACTATATACCCCGATTCCACTAGGCTTCATTTATCATAGCAGCGAAGTCGGTAATGCAGGTCGTTCCACTATCAATCCAACTGATAATGCGTAAAATTTTAACAGCAATCCGATTTAAATTCCGCTGACAGATGTTTTATTTTCTGTTATACTCATTTTTATTGGCTACAGCGCTGTTAAGCTTCTCTGTTAACGAAATATGAGCATCTTCGTAACTGCCAAAGTCCGAAAATAATTTATCAACTAGGATATGTCGATTCCAACTGCGCGAAATTGAATCTGATTCAGATTCACTACATTTGAATCTAATTTGAATTATAGTTACCGAGTTCCAATTACATCCGTGCATCCGGCTCTAGTGGAACCAGGGTATTAAGTCTAGTTATTATTCTTTTGTTTTAAGTATAATTTTACTAATTGTAAGTATATGAAAGTTTTACGACGTATTATAAATTCTTGTTCGTTATTTTATTTAGCTAATAGTGCATTTAAACTGGCGCCGTAAGCAACGCCGCTAGCATTTCGCCTTAATAGTGCATTTACACTGGCGCCGTTAGCAACGCATGAAAGCATGAAAATTGGTTGGTGGAATATACAACATTTGGATATTCAGAAGAGGAAGAAGTTTACCCATCGACAAGCCGAGGAAGAGGAAGGCCGCTAAAAACTATGGAAGCGTGTTCAGCTTTTACAAAGAAATGTAAGCTCGTGGATGCTACGGACAGCTTTACAACAGAAAATCTGTCGGAAGCACTATCATCCAAGTATTTGAAGGAACAAGCGAGGACAAAAGCGACAATTACGAAAGCTGTGCAGATCGCCAGTCCTTTACGGATGAATAGGATTAAGGAAAGTATTCTAACGCCACCACACTCAGTAAAAATAAAGTACACTGATAAAGAAGCGTTTTCCCTATTTATGGACTTGGCTAAGGAGAAATATGATATTTTACGCAGCTCCTTAAAAAAAACATAGCGTCAACGTTCTTCCCGGATATAAAAAAATTGTATCTGCCAAAAAGGATGCAGTGCCACCTAAGACAATAATAACAGAGACATCTGCAGAAGTAAAACTCCAGGATTTAATGAATCACACTGCTATGCGTCTAGTTGAAAGTTTGCCTGATCGAGAGGTCGAGCTTCTTCCTGAAAAGTTGACTCTACTCAATAAGTGGGGATGTGATGGATCGTCTGGACAAAGCGTATACAAACAAATTATAAACACAGAAGAAACTATTTATGATAAAAATATGTTTATGGCTTCTGTAGTTCCCTTACGTCTAAGGAGTGAATCTTCTGAACATTGGAGAAATCTTCGACCATCATCGATTCATTATTGTCGCCCTATTTTCTTCAAATATGCGAAGGAGTCCTCTGAATTGATTAAATCAACTGTAAGCGACATACAAAATAAAATTAGCCAACTGAAACCTACTGTTTTTCAAACCAAGAGTGGAAAAACATTCAAGGTTAAGTTTGATTTCTTCCTGACAATGATTGATGGAAAAGTCTTAAATGAAATTACAAACACCCCTTAACTTTGAGGTGTCCCAAACTCAAAAAGACTTCCACAGTTTAGACGACTCAACGGGTCAGGAGAACTGCTACGAATATGGAATTTCTCCGTTGCATTTCAGAATAAAGTGTATGGAATTTATTCTGAAGCTAGCCTACACACTTCCACGGCTAGGAGAAACAAAAACTGATAATACACCTCGTGAGGATATACAGAGTCGAAAGGAAGTTACACAAGCTGAATTCTCTCGGAAGCTAGGATTAAAAGTTGACTGCCCAAAGCACGGATACGGAAATACGATTGATGGAAATACTTCGAGGAGAGTTTTTGAAAATAATAAAATTACATCTTTGATAACAAGTGTTAATCATTAAAAGGTTGGCTGTTATCCTAAATGTTATAAACTGCAAAGAAATGATAAATGGTGCAAAATTTGCCGAATACGCATCAAAAACAGCTTAACTTTTGACTGAATTGTATCCTCAGAAAAACTTACCCCCACGGTACATAGGATTTTGGCTCATGGAGAGGACATAATAGAGTATCAGTGCTTACCAATTGGAGAACTGTCTGAAGAAGCACAGGAATGTAAAAACAAGGACTACAAAAGGTTCAGATACACTAATACGTGCAAAATTTCTCGGGTTCGATAAAATGAAGACTTTTTTAACATGCTGGCAGCCTCATCGGATCCACTTCTTGCATCGCTGAGACATGTGCGATCACGAAAGGATTTGGAAGATAGCAACTATAGTTCCGAAATGTTAAGTTTATTAGATATTAACCTTTATAACCTGTAATAATGTAGTGTTGTGTTACGATAATTAAGAAACACCCGTAAATACGATACTTAGAAGAACATGTAACATCGATCATTAGTGATGATGGCGGACGCAGAATAAGAATGTATAGCCGCACGCAAATATAATGTAACCTAAGAATTGAAGCAAATAAACTTGAGTTATAATAATTATACATAATATTACATGGTGTCAAAAATGGAAGAACAATAAAGTTAACAGTATAAGTTTACTACAAACATTGCAGTGAAAATCGACGTGCTAATAACATATCAGCACAATTGCACTTATATGTATGTAGACACATGCATTTAAGTAGCGCGTACCGTAATCTGGAAAAAACAAAGCCATCAGTGATCTTTATGATCTACATTATATCAATAAAGTAAATTAGACCTGAAAAAGCAGGTCCATTGAAATTGCTGGAAATTACGCATAATTTTGGAAAATGTGACGATAGACAGACGCCAGTGCCGCTCGATTGTGGTGACTTGCCAAAACAATGGCCAACGTGGAAGCGTACGTTTCTTATGTATATGGTAGCAAACGGGATTAACGAGCAACCGGAACAAAGAAGATAGCAACATTTCTTTGGTTAAGTGGACAACAGGCTCTGAAATTTACAATACATTGTATCCAAATGATGGCACAACAGAGGGACTTGTGGGCATCGCAGCACAAGCCAATCAACAACAACAGGAAGCCAGCAAGCAGCAACTACAAATAATCAAGAACGTACGTTAAATGAGATTTTAAAAGCATTTGACGAATATTGCCCACCTCGACGTAATATTACAATGGAATCGTTTAAATTTAATACAATAAGTCAATCGGAATCAACAATTGCAGAATTTGAAACTGAGTTGCGAAAACAAATGCAATTTTGTGAGTTCAAATGTAGCTGTGGCAAATGAGAAGATCGCTTGCTACGTGATCGAATAATAAGGAGTTCATGATAAAAGCGCAGCTAAACTATTAGACACTCATAATGAGTCACTCGGAGCTGTTATTGAAAAGTCAAAACATTTGAGGCAGCAAGTATGAACAAACAATATTTGGAAAAAACGTATCAGCGACAGCAAGCAGCTGTTGATCAAGTATCACAAAAAACCAGGAATACTGGAGCTACGGATCGCAAGTGCTACAACTGTGGCGCCCATTCACATCAGCACATCTACGCAACTGTAAGGCAATTGGGTTACTTGCAGATCCTGTGGCGGGACATTTAGTAGATGGTCAAACAAGGAAAGCTAAACAAAAATGAGGGCAACGAAACAATGGAAAAGTGACAACAGGAATCATAACAACAACACCAGAGGACAAATGTCAATCAGTCTATTGGAGCGGCTATGGAAAGGAGTCAATTCAAGCGTTTATAGTCAAACTTCGTTATCGTCAAGAATAAACGCAATAAGGAAGCCTAGCTGGAACAAGGTATATGTAATTGGAAATCAAACCGTAAGTTTTAAGATTGATACAGGTGCGATGTGAATTGTATTCCTCTGTCTGTAGTTAAGAAGTTAAAAATTTGGATAAATAAGAAAGATGATCAATTTTCGATTTTTGATTATAGTAACAATAAAATTAGGGTTTTTGGAACCGTACGTTTACAATGTGTAGATAAAAAAAATTAAGAACGAAGCTAAGTTTCTTGTTGTGGAAGACAAATGGAACCATTACTGGATTGGAAACCTGTATTCAATTTGGTTTAGTTACACGTACTGATATAAGGTCTATAAAGTTGTTGCCTATTCAGAAGGAAAGTTTTTAGAAAATTACAAGATTCTTTTTACTGGAGTGGGTAAAATTCCGGGAACTGTTAAAATCATACTCAAAGAAAACTCTGTCCCAAAACTGCATTATCGTAAGAAATACCAATGTCTTTAATGGAAAAACTTAAATTAGAAATTGAAAAAATGGCTAAAGATAAAATCATTTCATCTGTAAGTTACCCAACAGATTGGGTAAATAATTTGCAAATAGCTGACAAGCCAGATGGATCTATACGGTTGTGTTTAGACCCAAAGCCACTTAACAAATGTATTCGAAGGGAGCATTTCCTAATTCCTACAATTGACGATTTCACGTCAAAATTAGCAAATAAAAAGATATTTACTATACTCGATCTTAAAAGTGGGTTCTGGCAACTTGAGCTAGATAGTGATAGTTCTGATTTAACCACGTTTATGACCCCTTTTGGTAGGTTTAAGTTCAACCGGGTACCATTCGGCATCAATAGTGCCCCAGAAATTTTTCAACAAAAATGGTTAAGATCTTTGGAGACATACCTGGAGTCATGGTATATTTTGATGATATTGGAATCGCTGCAGAAAATTTTGAGGAGCACGATAAAATATTAATGACGGTGCTTGAGCGAGCCCAAGAGAACAACGTAAGATTTAATCCAAAAAAATTCAGTACAGACAAACAAAAGTAGTTTCATGGGAAACGTTATCTCAGAAGGAAAGATTAAACCAGAAGGCAAATATCGAGACGCGATAAAGAACCTCAAAACACCAAAAAACAAACATGATGTTATGCGACTATTGGGCTTATTAAAGTACCTAGGTAAATATATTCAGAACTTGTCACAGCAAACGGCCCAATTACGAAATTTAACTCGTAACGATGTTGAATTTAATTGGACAGAAAATCATGAAAAGGAATTAGAAACAATTCTAAAAGTTATCAATTCTGAGCCTGTTCTTTCAATTTATGACCCTAAGCTCCCAGTCGTTGTTCAAACAGACGCATCTAAAGATGGTCTAGGGTGCGTTTTAATGCAAGGAGGTAAACCAGTGGCGTATGCTTCACGCACACTTGGAAAAAATGAACAAAAATGGGCTCAAATTGAAAAGGAACTATTGGCAATTGTTTTTGCATGTGAACGTTTTCACTATTATCTCTATGAAAGGGAGTTCACTGTGCAGAGTGATCACAAACCACTTGAAATACTCATCCTGAAAGATATAGATGATGTCTCTTCAAGGTTACAACGAATGTATCTATTTTTGTTAAAGTATCCTAAATTGGAAATAGTGTACGTTCCTGGAAAGCAAATGCTAGTTGCTGATTGTCTGTCCCGTGCCCAAGTGACAGACATTTGTGAAAATGAGCAATTGACAATGGTAATACATCATGTAGTGGAATCTGTATGTATAACAGAAGACAATTTTCAATACTATCACATGTTGTTAAATAAAGACGATAGTCTTATGAAGATACATAAATTTGTTGAAGAAAATAAGTGGCCAAGTTATCATCAACTTGATGAGGTGGGTCGTGCACTTTACAAGTATAAACATGAACTTCATTGTGAAAGAGGGTTACTATTCCGTGATCATCGGTTGATAATTCCAAAAGAGTTAACCTATAACATTTGCAAGATGCTGCATGCACCACACCTGGAAATAGAAAAAACTCTTTCGAGAGCTCGTATGAATTATTTTTGGCCAGAGATGTGTGAGCAAATTAAGGAAATTATCGCAAACTGCCAAATCTGCGAGAAATTTACAAGAAACAATGTTAAAGAACCATTGGTACAAGAGAAAGCACCAGAATACCCATTTCAAATAGTTGCTATAAACATACTATATTTGAATATGCTGGAGTTAATTACATTTCTTTAATTGATGCATACTCCGGATTTGTTATATGTGAACAACTTAATAATAAATTGTCAAGTCATATTATCTCCAAATTGCGGGGTATTTTTAATCGTAAGGATACCCAACAATAATTAAAAGTGATAATAGTCCGTTTTCTTCATTTGAGTTCAAGAAGTTCGCAGAAAATGCAAACGTAAAAATTAAATTTTCAAGTCCGAGATATGCACAAAGTAATGGCTTAGCTGAAAAGGGTGTAGCAATTACAAAAAACATACTTAAAAGATATTATGAAGCACAAAAGGTAGATTTATTTCAATACAGATTGTTGGAATACAATACAACTCCTGTAGCAAGTATGAAACTTACCCCTGCAGAACTATTTTTTGGTCGCCAGGTCAAAACAAAATTACCAGTTATGGGTCAATCATTGTGTCGAAGCAACATTCAAGAGTCTGAGATACAGCATAAATTAGAAAATAAAAATCCAAACAAAAATACTACTATGATAGACATGCTAAGCCACTGTCAAAACTTGTTGTAGGTGACCTCATTATTTTTAAGAAAAATGGCAAGGAATGGCATTACGGAACAGTTGTTGGAATTGTAAATGATAGGTCTTACATAGTTCGTGATAGTTTTAGCAATTGCTATAGACGTAACCGTAGATTTATTGCAAAAACAAAAAATGAAGATTTTAAGGCAAGTGATCTTATGTTTGAAGAAAATATTAAAAGTAATTATAATAACATTAATTTATATGATATGAAAGAAATAGAAATAGTTCCATTTAATGGGCAGCTAAATGAAACAATTCATAACGCTGCAGATGAAAGCTTGTCAGTGATAGATAACACATCTGATAGCTCATCAACAGAGATATATGAAACAGCCACTAGTGGAGGTTCTGATTCAGACTCTAGTGAAAATACATCCCAGCCTAATATGAAACAAACTCGAAGTGGTAGAATTATAAATCCACCAAAAAGGTATGGATGGGACTAATTTTGTTAAAATGATTTATATTGTAAAATGTTTAAATTAGTTGATTTAAATATCTAAAACTAAAATGAAAATGTTATAATTTTGTTAAATCTTTATAGTTTAAAAGAATGTTAAATTTAAAAAAAAAAAAAAAAAAAAAAGAAAGCATGTAATAATGTAGTGTTGTGTTACGATAATTAAGAAACACCTCTGTTAAATATCGATACTTAGAATGAACATGTAACTATCGATCATTAGTGATGACGTGGCGGACGCAGAATAATGAATGTATAGCCGCACGCAAATATAATGTAACCTAAGAATTGAAGCAAATAAACTTGAGTTATAATAATTATACATAATTATTACATAACCTTAATGTTGATGATTATTTTGTTGGAAATAACCCATCAATAGAAAATATTTAAAATTAACCTCAAAACATCACCCAAAAATAAAATGAAATCTCTAGCTCTTATAGTCTTTGAAATCAACGCGTTCATACATACAGACGGACGGACGGACATGGCTATATCGACTCGGCTGTTGATACTGATCAAGAATATATATACTCTATAGGGTCGGAGATGCTTCCTTCTGCCTGTTACATACTTTTGCACAAAACCATTATACCCCTTTTACCCATACTTTTACCGTACCCACCTCTAATCTGAGCAAAGTACGAATGTACCCTTCATGTTTTTATTGATTTTGACTGCTTCAAAAATAGCAATTATTTCTGCAGATTGCACTGATGAGTAATGCGGTAGAGTTCCATATTTTAATGTGTAGGATTCTGTTGTGATTGCGTAGCTTGTGATATTATTTTGTTTCGAGCCGTCAGTGTAAATGAAAGTGTGATTATTGTATTTTTGTTTAATACTTGCAAAGAGCTTTGTGTAAATTGATGGTGTTGCTTTTTTCTTGTTGTATAGTCTTAGTGAAGTAACGATTGTTTCTATGGGTAGGGAGTATGGGAGTAGGGCTGCCGAATATTTTAAAAATATCGTATCGATGATATTTTATGTTTTGAAAAAATATCAAAATGATATTTGACATATCACTTAAAAAATATCGATATATCAATATTTTTTGATATTTTAATTTTATCCTTTTTTCTCACAATAAAATGATAATCCGTCCCACAATAAAAATATATAATCTATATTAATAAGCAAACAACAATATATTTTCGAATTACCAAACAACAGATTACATATGACAAACATTTTTAATTCCAATATTTAGTTTTGAACGACTTTTAAAAACGAGTTAAATTGGCAAAAGTCTCTAGAATCAGCTGTTAATTTGATTAAGAAATTTAGATGCGGCACCCAAATTTGTCGCCCTCCTTTTAAATATGGAGTTGTTCAGTTATCTGCTACAGTTTTTTTATCTAAAGTCACCAAATTTGGTATCATAATAGCTGACGATGTTTACACACGGCCCACCCCTTCCGCCACAGCATTCCCCCTTTGAAATAAGACTAGTTACTATCCGTTCTTTTCAAAGTATTCCGCAGTCAGTTGCGTCCGACTGCAACGTTTTCACTTGTTTTTGTTTACTTTTGTTGTGATTGCTGAAGAAGAAGAAATTTTAAAAATGAATCAAAATTAAAATTTATTGATGCTAGCCACGCAAATTGGTGATTGCATTATAAATACTGGAAATGATTGCGTTCAGATTTATAGCAATTTTGTTGATTGCGAAAACGAAGAAGCGGCAGCAGCAACGGCTGCGCAAAATATTTTGTCGAAGTTCGACTGTATTAGCACGCGAAGTGTCTGGATGCTCGAGCGCAATGGTTGTTATTGGGAGATGGACGCGCAAAGTTGAGTGAGGATTTGTTCATGGAGAGCTTCAGGATGGAAAGAAGCCTCTTTCAAAAGTTTATCGATGCCTTGCCTCAAATGGAAAGGAAGGACTCCGTAGCTTTGTACAGCCTGGGCTCATCCACCGAGTACAGAACCGTTGCCAGGTTGTTCGGCATATCGACTGGTAGCCTGTGCAATATTCAGAAGGAGTTCTGCGAACTTGTTTAGCAAAACATGGCATTTGAGTATCTGGGGCCAAATTTGTTGACCCAATCAAAAATTAAGGTTTCTTTATAAAAATGCTTTCCTGGCCTTCCGACCAGCGCTTCCGCTTTTGGCCGACATCCACTTCAAATTAAATTGTTTAATTTCAATAATAATATAAATATTTAGTATTTTTAATAATTTTTACTTACTTGCAACATTTGTTTTAATTTTGAATCAGCTGATTCCTGTTGCCGCCATCAGTAATTTGAAAAAAAAAAATCGATTCAACGGTAAAAATAAGAGGTCTTTATTTGGGTCGGTAGAATAGCGGCGCTCTAGCGGCGCGAGAAAAAGTTTCTAAATTTAACGGACATATCTTGTATGGTAAAGGCTAAAAATATCGAAGACCTTAAAGCGAAATGCTAGCGGCGTTGCTTACGGCGCCAGTGTAAATGCACTATAAGACGAGCTTGGACAGTCCTTGCATAGCCACCTTATGCGAGGTCCACAACATTATGGGATTACTTTCCCATGAAGTTAGCGGCAAGCTGAGATATAACCTCAGCTCCCTATTTTCCGACTCGTTCATCGACAAGCCTATTAAAGTTGACCTATTATGGGCGCCTTCAAAGCCATCACCTGGGTCATATGAAAATATCTAAAAATATCACAAAAAAAACGCATATTCGATATTTGGGCACAAAAAATATCCCGATATAAATATAAAAAAATCTATATATTGTTATTTTGATATATTATTAACAACCCTAAGTAGGATCCTGGGGGTTTGTAAGTATGTTATTTTATGAGGTATGGGATGTTATTATATTTTGCGATTAAGATGGTTCTATCTTTCGTGGAAATTGAGTTTGTGTTTGCTATTTCTATGTGCTTTTTTTTTCATTTTTTTTACGATATTTGCAAGACACTTTGACAGCTTGGCTGTCAGGAGGTCTCTTTTAATTTCTATCGACGGATCATAGACAAATAAACCTAACATAGATATGTAATAAGCGCCGGTAACTTTAACATAAAAAGTTATACGCATGAAACCAGCTCGGTTGATGGGAAGATGAACTGAACGAAAAATCTGCTTGCTTATATACTTTTTATGTTTGTTTACCATCAGCTGGTGCATGGATAAACGGATAAGGCTGGATAGTAAACAAAAGTCGGCTATTATTTTTTGTTGGATTTTGTTTTGATTGCAAATGCGGCGATGCGTAAGACATAATTAAACGTAGCCTTTCTTCATTTATCTTGTTGTTGTTACAGAACTCGAGTTTTGTAATTTCAGAGTTTTGCTTCAATCTGGTTACCTGCTACCTAGATATCAGGGACCGTAACGCTTATAACTTTTATAAATAAAAATAGTTTTTAACGATTATTTAAGATTTTTTTATTAAGGTCTAAATCTAATTATTATTTTTGATTTTTATTATAAAAACTAAATATAATGATTATTTTTGATTTTTATTTCTTTGTCTTTAATAACGATTATCAAAGACAAGTATTTTAAAAGTCTTTCAAAGACTTTTTTTATTAAAAATTAATTTTAAAATCACTCAAAAACTTTTATATAAAAACTTTTTTAAAAAAAAATCTTCTCAAAAATGCATTATAAAAGTCTTTGCTGTCTATGTCTAGAACTACAATTTATAAAGTCACGACATTAGGAGAGAGCTAAGGGTGGTGTGGCGTGACGGGAGAAGGGGGGTTTCTTATTGCAAAAATCAACTGCTGCCCTTTCTGGAGCTTAAAGGAATGCGGTATTTTAAGTAAAAAACTTGTATAAAAAATTCTTGAGACTTTTATTTTTCCAGAAGACTAATATTTTTTAGAAAAGTCTTTGATAACCATTAGTAGTGATTTTTAATTTTTATTATAAAAATGATTAATAGCTATATTTTTTAACTTCGATAAAAAAAAATTAAAAATAACTATTATTTCTAACTTATTTCATTAAAATTGCAAAATCTTGTCATTGTCTTTCGTTGGTGACTGTTGTGTTTCTGCGTGCTCCTAGAATTTGATAACTTTGTGAGTGTTTAAACTGTGTTTTATTTAGTATTATTGTGCTAAACAATTGTAATTGTGATTGTACTGTGTATGTATTTACGTGTGCATGTTGTGATTTTTGTTTATTAAATTGATTATATTTGCAGTCAGACTGACGCTGCAGTGCCTAAACACACGTATGTACATACACACATACATACATATATTTTGCTTTCGCTTGTTCTGTGTTTTTGTCTAATAACAAAAAATATCTATTTACGCGTTCTTTCTCTCCCGCAACAATCCTCTCTTATACCACGCACCTGCGGTTTTATTAGCCTACGCTCTGACGTTCTCCAACGCAAGATGTATTTAACAAGGTGGTCCCAAATTTGACAGCTCGCTCAAATGTCGGTACCAGCGAGCCAGTCACTAGTGATGTAAGTGGCCATCGATGAAAATCATCGTAAACAAATATTGCCTAGAAAAAAATCTAGTCGATGAATTGCATAATTTGTTATTGATATGTTTAAAGAGCTTAGAGCTGTTTAATAAAATGAATTTAAGAATCGTAGATGCTATTTGTTTAATTTTACTATGTATTCCCAATATAAACTGTTTAATTTTCCCACTCATTAAAATCAATTAATTCGTCAAAGGGTTAAGGTAAAACCATCACTAAACTGCAGCAACGATGTATCGCAAGATTGTTATTGTTATCGTTATTGTAACTGGCATTATAAACATTTTGCGGTTAAGTGCATATATTGTGCTAAGACTTAAAATTAAATATTAAAAATGCCTTTTTGTGCTATTTGTCGTGTTTCGACTGCTGCAACCAATTTAAAAGTGGTTCGCGTTCCTAAATACCCAAGTAAAAGAAAAGTGTGGGAGGATGCGCTACTATTTAAATTTAATGGTGATTCTAGATTTGTGAAAAACACTTATGGGAAATGCTAAACTTATTAAAATAATATTATAACGCAAATTTACAATTTTTTCTCTTTATTGTTTTATTAAATATATTTTAATAGCAATTTTAAAAATATCGATTTAGTGATGTTACAATGTGCACAAATAAGCTGTATTTATTCACATAGATATCGATACTATTGCTTTGAGATATCAATGCGCTCTCTTTCTCATTCACTGGTACCGAGCTGTCACAGATGGGACCACCTTGTTAAATACATCTTGCTCCAACGTAAGCGCTCTCCCTCTTGTGTCCGTTATATTGCGCTCAGTGCACTTGTACCCTACTTTTCTTTGCTCAAGCATATTATTTTCCACATTTTTAAACATTTCTAATTTTTCTTTTTTGCGGTAAAAATTGCAAAATTGTTGGTGGATCCACCCAAGATTTTATTTTATGTAGGGCGTGTGATAACATGATTCACATGAAATGTGCTAGTTTCAATGCCAAAATCAGGGACTGTCTAGCAGCTGATTCTGGTCTTAAGTGGTATTGCCATACCTGCAATGAGATAGAGAAGGAGCACTCTAAGCTCATGAGGCAGACCTTTGATTATTTCAAAGCTGTCCGAAATAATTTCGATACTCTTCGTGGCAGTATTAAAGAGTTGGAAGACCACATTAATACTGCTAAAACGTTAAATGACTCGCCGAAGCGCAAAAAGACTTCGGGATCTTGTCCGCCTACAGTCCCGCTGGTGTTGCCCACCAAGCCTCCTCTGCCGGCTAATGCCTCTACCCCTTCTGCCAGCCCTTTAATCACATCTAAGCCTAGCGGCTAGTGCTAGTACCAGTGTTGCCAACTCCGCTTTTTTCCCGTCAAATCTGGCTTTTTTTAAAAGTCATTTGCTAGAAAAATTCGAGAACAGCTGGCAGCGGGAAATCTGGCTTTTTTCTTTTTAAATCAAGATTTTTTTCCGCTTTTTTTCGTACAAGCTCACAGTATGAAACAAAAAGATATTTCGATCGATTGTTTTCTGTTGTAAGAAATCTCGAAGTACATCGCTACATTGATGTTTTTCCCATATCTTACTCGCGCCAAAAGTTTTATTAAAAAAGTATGCAAAAAGAAAACAAGCAAAAATGTCGGGATGCCTGCCTTAAAAGTGATGAATTTAAAGCTTGGGCACGAAAAGATGACACGGACGAAAGAAGAGTTTTGTGCAGCTACTGCAAGTGCAGTATTACTGCAAAACTGTCGGATTTGCGCGCCCACAGTGCAACAAAAAAGCATACAAGTGCTTTAAGCGGCTTTAAGCAAATAAACAAAATTGATTTTGTGAGTTTGCCAGTGAAGACAGTGGAGCAGGGGGCAGCGCTTTGCCTTTTTATTGCCGAGAATACGTCATTGGCCCAAATATATCTTTGGGCAACTTATGCGCCAAAAAGTTTGAGAGTGACACTACGGCTCGCATTAGACTGCACCGGACCAAGTTTTGGGACGGCATTTTTTAGAGGACTTGCGAGCCGATATAGGGGACTCAAAGTTTAGTCTCCAGATAGATGAGTCAACGGACATTAGTGTCACCAAACTTTTAGGTACGTATTACATAATAATTTTAACTTTTATTTTTTTTGTATTGTATTTATCATAACTTCAATGTGTACCTAGGTGTTGAAATAAATTATTTCTCCAAACAACGCGGAAAGTTCGTGTCCACGTTTTTAAACTTAATTTTCTTGGACCATGGAAATGCCTCCGCATTGCTGAGGCTGTTAAAAAAAAATTGATGGAAAGAAAACTGGATATTAGGAAGCTAATAGGCATCCTTACAGATAACGCTAACGTCATGGTAGGCACAAAAAGAAGTGTTTATACCGAATTAAAAAAGGAGGCACCTGCATTAATTTTAATAAAATGTGTCTGTCACTCGATACAATTGGCTATAAGTCATGTATGCAAGGAACATAAGCCAGGAAGCTTGGAGTTTCTGGTGCACGAAACCTACAGCTGGTTTTGTAAGAGTTCCACCCGACAAATCGAATACAAAACAAGTAAGAAGGCTCTAGTCGAGATTTCCCGACTAGGAGATACCCCGAATCGCATACTTAACGCGCACAGTCATTGTTTGTATGCATCTGTGACCTAAACTTCAATCTTCGATATCTCTGGTTTTTCTCAACCGATTTTAATGAAATTTTCAGAAAAGTTATATCGTTACCCATTATTTCAATCCCCATTTTTACATTTTCCAAATTCTTTTTTTTTTGTAATCGATTGCATGTGTATATCGGAAACTACAAAAATTATCGATGGTTTGAAACAAACTTGTTCCGCTCATGGTATAGGAGAACTTATATTCAAAATCTGAAGTCTCTAGCTCTTGTAGTCTCTGAGATCGACGCGTTCATACAGACAGACAGACGGACGGACAGACGGACGGACGGACGGACGGACATGGCTATATCGACTCGGCTGTTGATGCTGATCAAGAATATATATACTTTATGGGGTCGGAGATGCTTCCTTCTGCCTGTTACATACTTTTGCACAAAACCATTATACCCCTTTTAACCATTTTATGGGTTAGGGGTATAAAAATTTATCAGTGTATAAATAACGACGAGGTATATGGGGCAATTTCCCCACAGTATTTTTTTTGTATTGTGATTGTTGTATTTTGTATTTGTCTAGATTCTTGTTCTAACATGTATTTGCGTTTTTGTGGCTCTAAAAATGTTGGTGATTGCAAGGTGAACGTCCCTTTATGTATTAAAATTTATTGTGATGTACTAGGCTAGTACCCCTACACGTGCTGCTAGCCCGTTAATGGTATTTAATTCACCGGCAACTAACCCGGTGTTACCAAATACTAATGTTATACCCGTAGATCCCTGTGGATCAGAGGCGCACGCAGGGGGGGGGGTTCGAACCATCCCCCGAAATGCCAGAAATAGTTAATTCGATAACATTTTTTGCGCTGACCCTAAAATTCTGATGGTGAAGAGGTTGCAATTGCAAAGAGCTTTCAAAGGAGCTTTTTCGTCACAGGCGGACAACTTCAGAACATTTATATATGTATATGTGAGGCAGCTCACATAGTCTGCGTGAGCTAAGTTTATTTTTATGTGTGCATCGTCGGCTGCACTTCTAGAAACGGTAAAAATACAAAGTATACATATGCTGCGCTTGGCGCTTGCTGGCCTAGCTTTGTTCAAATTTCATTTTTGCATGTTATTCTTATGCATACTCTTTCTGGTTTTTTGTTCGATGACACCAGCAAACAATGTTGTCAACGCAATCACCATACATATGTTCACGCATGCATGAAAATTCTGAAAGAGTGTTCAGAAAATTAATGTCAAGTTCTTTAAATGCTTTGCTATTTTTGTTGAAATTTTTTATATTTCGTTTTTTCTTTGGCCTGCATTTACATGTGTGTGTACGTGTATGCATACACATCATATTTAATTGTATTAGTATCAATTGTTTTACCATTTATTGGCCTGATAGGCCCTGCCTCAACTTTGGCAGATGCGCAGAATTTCAAAATGATACGTGAAAATCAGCGAACAGACATAACGAACGCGATTGACCTGGGCCGAAAACAACTTCAGCATGAAAACCGACAGAAACTAGAGCCCATCACCCGCACCGCTTTACTATGTGGCAGACAAGGACTTGCACTTCGAGGACATCGGGATCGGGGCCCATTATCGATGGAGATGTCAGTGGAGAACGATGGAAATTTCAGAACCCTTCTTTGTTTTGCTGTGGAAAGTGGAGACACAGTTTTGCAGAAACATTTGGAAACGGTAGATGCCAATGCAACGTATTTGAGCAACCGTATTCATAATGAGATCATCGAAGCTGCAGGAGAAATTATCACTCAAAATATAGTAAAACGCGTAAATGAGTAAGTGTTTTACGATAACTGCTGATGAAACTACAGATATTAGTGGGATTGAACAATTAACGTTGGGTATTCGATACGTTCACGCTATCGTGAAATTTTCGAAGAAAGACCACACAATCCGGGAAGATTTTCTGCGTTTCGTCCCTGTGGTTGAAGTGACTGGAGCGGGCCTTGCAAAAACAATTCTGAAACATTTGGAGGAAATTAAAGTTGACACCAATTCCATGAAAGGGCAAGGTAAATTCTTAATTATCGCCTAAGACTGCACAAGATTTATAAAATGTATTTTTTTTCAAGGTTATGATGGAGCTCGAGTTTTGAATGGACAATTCAAGGGTTGTGCGGCTATTGTCAGAAAAACGTGTCCAGATGCTTTGTACGTGCATTGCGCTAATCATAATTTGAATTTAACCATCACACATGCATGCAATATTTCATCGATCCGGAATTGTATGTCAAATGTCAAAACTTCGGTGAATATCTTCCGAAATTTCAACAAGGCTAGAAACTGACAGGGCACACATTCTCACAGCAGACTCTGGAGCCAAGCAGACCCGTCTTCTAAAATTTTGTGAAACGCGTTGGGTTGAACATCTGGCATCCCTCAGTTTGTTTTTTGAAGTGTTACAATTCATCTGCTCAGCACTGGAAGAAATGGATGAAAAGAACATCAAATCTGACGGTGTTCCACCAAATGCACTGCTCGATTCTATTCGGACGACTGAATTCATCATAGCGTTAACTGTGCTAAAACCTATCTTCAGCTTGACAAAAAATCTGAGCCTGTTTCTCCAACAGGAAGATTGCGATTTGAGCCGATGCGTCAGTTACGCAAACGATGTGCACGAACAAATAAAGCAGATGCGTGCACAAGCCACCGAAAAATTCAACGAAATCTTCGTTTCAGCGACTACGACTGCAGAAACCATTGATGCTGAACTAACTGTTCCTCGGCGAGTAGGACGACAAAAAAATCGGGATAGCTATGAAGGAAGCATTGAAGATTTTTATCGGCGATCAATTTACATCCCGTTTTAGACAAGTACTCGGAAGAGATTGAGTCGAGATTTTTAGAACACCGGGATATCCTTTCCAGGTTACAAAACGTCATTCCGGAAAAATGTGCGGAACTTACTTTGTCAGCATTACATGACACTGTTGAAACCTTGAAAAAAGAATGGCCAAACGACGTCCATGTATTCACTGAAGAATTCGAAGCCGAAATTGGGATGTGGCAAAGGTAATTTTATTCGCTAAAAATACTACCATGCTTATATGAATTGATAAATATTTTTCTGATTACAGGCAATGTTTAAATCTGTTTGAAGAAAAACTAATCAAAACATTCATCGAAGCTTTAGACGTTTGCGAAAAAGCATTCTATCCAACGGTATACCGATTTCTCCAGATAGGTGCGACACTGCCAGTAACAGTCGCTTCAAGCGAACGGTCGTTCTCTAGACTACGAAGATTGAAGACCTATTTACGAAATAAGACTGGAGAGCAACGCTAAAATGGATTGGCGCTTTTCAACATTCATCGAGATCTGGAAGTAACCAGTGAAGAAATTTTGGATATTATGGCCAAAAAACCACGAAGGATTAATATTACAATCTGAGTTTCCGACATCAAATTTCCATATTAAAATGTTATAATAATATGTTAAATATAAAAAAATTGTGCAAATAGTACACTCATAAAAAATGTTTAGGAACATATCCTTTCAAACCCCCCCCCGAAAATATTTTCTGCGTGCGCCCCTGCTGTGGATCAACAGATAGTCAGCCTATTGATCCTTCGTTAGGTGCAACTCTTAAGCCAATTAGGGTTGTACCTCAGAGTAAATTTGTTTTTGTTTCCAGGCTCGCTTCTGATAATTCTGCGGAAGATGTAAGCGAGTATATAATAAGTAAAATTGATTCCCCGCGTATCGTTGTCGATAAATTTAAATTCAAGCTCGCTCGTGATATACCTTCCTTTTAGCTGAGTGTTCCACCGGAAATTTTCTCAACGATTTGTTCAGAAAAGTTTTGGCCGCCACACATCATAGTGAAGGAGTATGTCAGTAGGCGAAATAATAATAATAATAATATTAGGATCAGTAGTGCTCCGCCTGTTGCATCCACTTTAGTAGCAAAAAACTAACACAGTTAATTACCTCCCTCTTACTGGGTTATCAGAATGTTAGAGGACTTTGTAGTAAACTTAGTACTTTGTACCCTTCCATGTCGTTGCCTTCACCGAAACGTGGTTAAGACAAGACGTACTTAATTCTGAAATATTATCAAACAGACTCTGCATCTATAGAAAGGACCGTACTCTGCGCCGATGTGGCGGGGTGCTTATTACTATTGATGTGGACTTTCCCTCTGAGACAGTAATTTTAGGTGGTTCTATATAGATAGATAGGATATAGAGTTTGTTGCTGAAAAGTTAAATATTAATGGTGTTGGTATTTACTTTTTTTGTTCCTATATACCACATTTGTCAGCAATACTTTCCATTTATTCTATGCTTTCTGATCTTGATATTCTTGTAGTTCTTGGCGATTTTAATATTGCTGATGCTACTTGGATTTCAAGTCCGGACTCAAGCGTCTTGACCCCCATGGTGCAGACTGATTTTCTGGTTGGTTTATTTGAAATGTCATTGGGTCAGATCCATGGTATTCCAAATTCTCTGGGTTGAATGCTTGATTTGATATTTATTTCGGATCCATCTCCTCTATCTGTGTCAAGATCCCTTCCCATATCCGCTCTAGAAGACTTATACCACCCGACGTTGGAGGTGTTGATCACTTTGCCTGCCTGTGCCGTACGCCACTGTAGTGAACCATTAAGACGGGTACGTCAATTTCGAAAAACCGATTTTGTAAAACTTACCCGGCTCTTAGAACTGGTTGACTGGTCGCCCCTCTATGGTTCTGAGGACTTGGATACGGCAATCAGCATTTTTTATAGAACCTTAGACAATTTATTCGACATGTGTGTCCCTTTTGGTAGGCCAAGTAGGAAAAACAAACCTGCGTGGCTTACACGAGAGTTGACAGCCCTTAAAAATCAAAAATCTAAGCTTTAAAAGAGTTTCAGAAAATCTGGCTCTTCTGTTCATTACTCATCATACTTGATTGCGCGTTCCGCTTTTTCAGTCATGAATAATTCATGTTATAAAAATTACCTAAGTCGGTGCAGACTACAGTTTCAGCAAGATCATAAGAGGTTCTTTGACTTCGTTAATGCGAAGCGATAGTCATCAACACTTCCATTTAATGTATCTTTTGAAATTAAGTCGGCCAACTCAGATCAGGCCATTGCCGATTTGTTTGCCGAATTTTTTTTTAAACAACATACAGTTCATTTCATAATCAGGTTGCTCTGCCTTACCCGTATCATGTTGATGCCTCTAATTGCATTTTTGAACCAAGAATCACGGTGTATTCATAACTACATGATCTACAAGGTATTAAGCCAATATATTCCCCGGTACCTGACGCGTCATGACGGCGTACGAAGCTGTGTGCTTAAGTGGTTCATGTCACTTCCGGTGTTCCGCAAGGAAGTCACCTTGGACCTTTATTATTTACACTTTTCATCAATGACCTTCCATCTGTTATTGACCAATCTCGAGTGCTGACGATGTAAAATTATGCATGTCGGGTACTGCTCTGTTGTCTGCTCAAAAATTACAAACTGATTGAGATCATTTTTAAAAGTGGTGTCGTGTTAACTTACTAAATCTTAATTGCAATAAATGTAAAGTCATGTCTTTTTATAGACGCCTTCCTTTTTCAAATATATATTTTCTTGATAGAAGCCCACTCGATCGCATTGAATGGGTTGATGACTTAGGTATCCTTTTTGATCCGAAACTTAAATTTCACAAGCATATCTCTTCAGTTGCAAATCGAACCTCTAGTACCTTGGGGTTCATTAAGCGCTGGTCGAAAGAATTTGACGATCCCTACATAACAAAAACACTTTACACGTCTTTGGTACGTCCTGTTCTTGAATATGGATCTTGTATCTGGTATCCCAAATACAGGATTCACCAGGATAGAATAGAATCAGTACAAAAACAATTTTTGCTCTTTGCCCTTAGGAGATTTAACTGGGATACTAACATTAACCTTATTTCTTACTACAGTAGACTTTTACTAATAAATCTTCCTGCTCTTTCTGATCGCAGAACAATGTTAGGTGTAGTCTTTTTACATAAACTAATAAATGGTGAAATTGATTCCTCCGAATTAATCAGCCAAATTAGTTTTGGTGTTCCGATCAGAAGGACAAGGAATTTTCTACCAATTGCTCTTCAAGCTTGTCACTCTAACTATGCTATTCATAACTCTTTTGGGATTTTATGTTCAAACTAAAACGAATTTTCCCACTTAATAAACGGTGCCACTTCTAGTAGTTCTCTTAAAAAGTTGGTCTTATGTCATTTGTCTACGTTTTCGCGATCTACGTAACCGTACGCTATGCGGTGTGCCCCTCGGTCGGTTGGGCGGGAGGTTGGTTGCTTTTTGCTTGGGTCCGCGCGTTAACAAGCCGGTGCTTGGTATCGTTGGGCAACTTGAATGTACTGTTTATCTTAGTACATCTTAGTCCAATAATAATAATAAAAGTTTATTACGCAATTGACATTTTGTGATCATAATAAGCTTTTTGGTGTCCTTGAAAAAATTGTTGGATCCTTTCATAGGGATATTAATTTAACCCATTACTGATATTTACGGCTTCTGCTAGATGTGAGGGTAGTATTACTTGCATGAGCTTTGCGCAATTGAATAAATAAACACGAGATACTTAAATATGGTATACATAATATATGTTTACTTGTGTTTTGGGAATTAGTAAGCGCGTTTCTAATTAAATAAACATAGTAAATATGACTTAATGTAAAGCTTTAACTAACGCTAAAATTATCGTTAGTTGATATTTAAATACTTATCTAAATTTATTAAATTGTCAAACCGATATAGCCATGTGCATCCGTCTGTATTTATGTATGGTTCGCTTTGTATATAGGGTAAAGGGTATCTCCTTGTCAAAATTTTTCTGACTAGAACATTCATGGCTTGGTTTTACCATTAAGCAAGTACACGTAGAGGAGTCAAACGCAAAAAATCCAATAGCCGAATTGGTCCAATTTGCGGAGGAGCCACCCTGATTCGGCTGCTGAAAGCATCGAGCCGAACGCAAATTTTGACTCGATACAGACGGACTGCCAGCAATTTGCTGTGTATGCGTCTGTATATCAGCGACGTGATCGCCGTTAGGTGTATATATGTGTATATGTATGTTTCTGTATGCTGTTTGCTCTGAGCTGCTGTATATTGTGGAAGGGGGATAGCAGCAGCAGAGTGCGAACAACAACAACACATGTGCATTTTTTCTGTATTTGGTGGCTCCGAGATCAAATGAAGCAAAAATCATTTGGGCGAATGTATACCTAAATACACATATATATGTGTGTGTGTATGTGCGCATGCATATTTTTTCAGTTTTTGGTGGCTCTCAAGTGATTTGGGATTTTGTTACTTTTCTAGCAACGCATATCAATGTGTGTGTGTGCATGTGTATGTTCATGTGTAGCACATTTGAATGTATGCGTAGCAATTGCCTTGGCTATTCTTGACCTGTCTCAATTTTAATGATTTTTTAGCAATTTTATTAAAAGTAACGATAGCTATAAAATTAATGTTATTAAATGATAATTTTTTATTTACTTTTAAAATGCATCTTAATCATTAAGATGCATTGTCCATAGTTCATAATATGATTAATAATAATTTATATATTTTAATGTATATATGTATATAATTATATATTATATATTTATGTGTTCTCGTGACCCTTAAACATCATAACTAAATCTATATTAAATACCGACAGCCAATATTTAAAATTAAAATTTGGCGCGCATTTTAATCTGCCTACAAAACACAGGCAATTTCTGTTTTTCCACTTTCTGGTCATACATACTCTTTCGAGATATTAGCTATTATATTATTAGATATATATTATATTGACACCAGCAAACAACTTTGCCACACAACTACCATGCAGTTGCTCATTTACATACAAAATATGCACACATATTCCGAAAGAGTATTCAGAACTGTATTTCTGTTGAGATCGCTGGGACTTGTGTGCGTTTATTGAGTAGAGAAAAGGTTTTTTGTTGGCACGCAGTTGCCGCGAGCCTGAGATTTTCTTCCAGTTGCCGACACATGAACCATTTATACTCTTTCGGAATATGTGTGCATATTTTATATGTAAATGAGCAACTGCATGGTAACTGTGTGGCCAAGTTGTTTGCTGGTGTCATATAGCTAATATCTCGAAAGAGTATGTATGACCAGAAAGTGGAAAAACAGAAATTGCCTGTGTTTTGTAGGCAGATACAAATGCGCGCTAAATTTTAATTTTAAATATTGGCTGTCGGCATTTATTATGTATTAAATTATGAATTTTAAGGGTCAAGAGTACATAATTATATAGATATATATAAATTAAAATATATAAATTTATATTTGACATATTATGAGCTATGGACCATGCATCTTAATGATTAAGATGAATTTAAAAAAAAAAATAAAAAATATAAACTAATGACATTATTTTTATAGCTATCCTTACTTTTAATTTAATTGCTAAAAATCATATAAATTGATGCAGGTCAAGAATAGCCAAGGCAATTGCTACGCATACATTTAAATGTGCTGCACATGAACATACACATGCACACACACATTGATATGCGTTGCTAGAAAAGTAACAAAATCCCAAATCACTTGAGAGCCACCAAAAACTGAAAAAATATGCATGCGCACATACACACACATATATATATGTGTATTTAGGTATACATTCGCTCTAATGGTTTTTGCTTCATTTGAGCTCGGAGCCACCAAATACAGAAAAAAGCACATGTGTTGTTGTTCGCACTCTGCTGCTGCTATCCCTTTTCCACAACATGCAGCCGGTCAGAGCAGACAGCATACAGAAACATACATATATACACCTAACGGCGATCACGTCGCTGACATACAGACGTATACACAGCAAATTGCTGGCACTCCGTCTGTACCGAGTCAAAATTTTCGTTCGGCTCGATGCTTTCAGCAGCCGAATCAGGGTGGCTCCTCCGCAAATTGGACCAATTAGGCTATTGGATTTTTTGCGTTTGACTCCTCTATGTATACCTACTTAATGATGATAACTAGCGATGTTTACCACCCGGCCCACTCCCTTGCAAGTAGACTCCTTACCATCCATTCTTTTACTGGTATCAAAGTATTACGCAGTCGGTTGCGTCCGACTGCAACGTTTTTACTTGTTTATTATTAATTTTGAGTTATCGATTTACCAGCCCTGAGACAGGTCAAGAATAGCCAAGGCAATTGCTACGCATACATTTACATGCGGTGCACATGAACATACACATGCACACACACATTGATATGCGATGATAGAAAAGTACCCTGCAGTTCGTTTCAGATATGAAAGAGATCTGAAACATACATGATCTGATCATGACCATGCACGAACTCTTAAATGCAACTACACGCGTTTTAGGCATGAATTTAACAAGGGTATGTCCTAGGGCCTCATGCATGCACATGCGCATGAAAAGAGAAGCGGCGCGTTCATGCATGCACGCGCGCATGAAAAGAGAAGCGAAGCGGGATTTCTAAGCGAACTCAGATAAATTTCAAATTAAAATATTTTCGGGTATTCTAAAACATAAATATAGAAAAAAAAAATAATAATAATAATATACAAAAATATAAGATTCGATATTAATCGAATAATTATTGTTCATATTAATTTTGATGAAATTTTCATTTTAACATCTCGGATACCTGAAAAACCAGGTACCAAGGCACTTTTGATTTTAAAACACTCGCATGCGTCTACTAGAAATGTTAGAATTATAATTTAAATTATTAAAATTGCTAGAAAGATTAAAATTAGTTTATATCAAAACTCACCCAATACGAAATATGATAGCCTGCGCGCCGGGATTCGAACCTGCACCTCACCATTGCGCTGTTGCCGAACATATATCGTATGCAGTTAGCTTTGACTTAAAACGAACGAAAAATTCCTGCTCTATGACTTGAAGTGTTAGAATTAAATATAACTGTTCTTTTTCTCTCCTTTGCACTCTTGCTCTCACGTAATTTCTCTCTCCGAAATGCTGTCTTGCCTCGACCAATGCGGCCTTCGCTGCAGCCTTCGCTGAAACCTTCACTGCAAATTCAGGTCTGATTGAAACCTGCATGCATTCAGATTTGAATTGGGAGCGATCGCTCCAAGTCGAACTGCAGGGTAACAAAATCCCATATCACTTGAGAGCCACCAAAAACTGAAAAAATATGCATGCGCACATACATTAACACATATATAAGTGTATTTAGGTATACATTCGCCCTAATGATTTTTGCTCGGAGCCACCAAATACAGAAAACATGCACATTTGTTGTTGTTGTTCGCACTCTGCTGCTGCTATCCCCCTTTTACATACATGCATATGTACACCTAACGGCGATCTTGTCGCTGACATACAGACATATACACAGCAAATTGCTGGCACTCCGTCTGCGACCGTTTTCAACAATGATAATGAAATTGTGTGTTAGATTTAGTAAAATTATTAAAACGGGAGAATATTAATGTAAAACCATTTTATAAATTTTCTACAAATTTCAAACATGGGTTCAGGTTCTTATTTGCATATTGGACTATCCAATCAATTAGAAAAAAATAATAATGTATTGAATATTCCAAGATTGTTATCAATTGACGTCCATATAGACGGTATTCCTCTTTTTGAAAGTTCGCCTGCCCAATTTTAATAAGGCTAAATAATGTTCAAAACTGTCTGTTTTTCCAGTAGGTATTTATTTGGACAATAGTAAGCCAAGTTCTAGTGCCGAATACCTTGATAATTTCACTTGTGAGCTACAAGAATTATTAACTAATGGTTTAAAAGTAAAAGATGGGGATATTAAAATGAATATATGTTCAATAGTTTGTGATGCGCCTGCTAGAGCATTTGTAAGCTGCACTCCTGGCCACACTTCCAGCCATGGGTGCGCAAAATGCATACAGATCGGAAAAAAAATTGATTCCATTTTAACATACAGCACCTTTGAGACCATTGGTGTCTGTATGGTTTCACAGATTCCCCTAGATTGCATGCATTTAATTGAATTGGGGGTAATGCGCAAATTTTTACTTAGGCTTTCGAAAAATTATATGTGATAAAATTTCATAGGACAGTTAGTCAAAAATTTCGAAAGCGATAATTTTGATTAAACAAAATATTCCTCGAGAATTTGCTAGGAAGCCTGGGACATTGGAAGAGCTTCCACACTGGAAAGCAACGGAGTATCGTCAATTTTTATTGTAAACTGGCATCATTGCTCTTAAGAACAATGTTACTAGTGATCAATATTACGTACTCTTGTTGTTGCACTGTGCATACATATTATTATGCTGCCCAAAACAACGAGAGAATAATTTAGATACTTCTCAACAAATGTAAGATTAATTTGTTGTGAACTTCCCTCTTGTATATGGAGAATATAGTGTGTTTTACAACGTCCATAGCCTATTGCACGTTAAAGATACTATAATGCAAATTATTTACAAAGTCTTAAAAACTTTGTCCGCAATCCAACACAAATTCTGCAACAGCTTCATAGAAAAATAGCAGAAGAAAACATTGTTTCTTAAACTGTAGAAAGAAATTCAGAAGTTTTAGGAAAATGTACTTTGTGTTTAAAGGGGGCTACAATAAAGGCAAAAAGTCCAGATAATTATTGCTACCTTATGAGTAGTATTCCTGTTACAATTGAAGAAATAAGCGATAATTTTGTTGTATGTAGAAAATTGTCATACCTTCGAAACTTTTATGAAGAGGTATAAATTAAGTGAATATTGAACCGTAGTCTGCCTTAGAAAAAATTCCAATAGATGAAATTGATGGCAAGGCAGTTGTAATTCCATACCAAAAAGATTTATTAGTACTTCCCCTCCTACATATGTTTAATTAGGATTTTGATTCTTTCCTGCTTTCGTATACCATTCACAAAATGAAGGTGTGTAGTCAGTCGGCGCTCTCATTACAATAAAATAAGCTGCGAATCTGGCATGCCCTGGTATCTTTAGAAGATTCACCTACCATGGTTGTATAACTAACACAAAAAGAAAAAGTTAGGGATTAAAATTTTTTAATTATAACAGAAATGGCGTCTCCAAAAAAACTTATGCAAAATTGCATTTGATTCGACGGAAAAGTATTTGCAAATATTTTAGAAAATTATTTCATAATGCAACTAACTTTTTATACAGTCAGCGAGAGATTCAGTCCAACACGGCAACAGGAGCATCTCTTTAATCAAATTAATGGTACGTATTTTATGTTATGAAAGTTTCTTCTTATATTCAAAACATTACATATTTTCAGAAAAAATAGACGACAAGGCCAATGAAATTTTTGGCAAATATAACGTTTAAAATGCCTTAACAATCTTTAATAATTTAATATAAATTTTAAATTTATAGAAACCTGTACGTCGGCAAATAAAGGTTATTACTGGTGAGTTTTTCAAACAAATACAAAAGTTAAACAATTTTAATTATAATTTCTTTTAATATATTTTCAGACAAAATGCAAGAAGTTAATAATGCTTTAAGAGGTACGTAAGTCTAAGGATTCAAAAATTTGGATGCCACACACACCTTTTCCGCGAACTTTTATATGGACCGCCCTATATATGTATAAAGAATATATATATTTTTATATGGACCACCCCTACCGCCCCTGCATTCTCCCTTTGCAAGCAGACTCCTTACCATCCATTCTTTTACTGGTATCAAAGTATTTCGCAGCAGTGTTGCCAGTTTAGCATATTTCAGGCTAGTTATAGCATTTTTTAAAATGGAAAAGCTTATAAATTTAGCAAATAGCTTATAGCCTGAAATCTAGCATATTTTAATATTCATTAAACTTATTTTAGCTTAAAAAATATTTTGCATCAAAATTAAATATTATATGAATTTAAAATGTTTCACGGCCATACAAATATCGAAACTTGTTAATTTTTGCCGATCGTACATAAATGATCGAGTAAGGCCCAATTTCTCAATGTCCGGTTAGTCAACATATTCTAAGTTTAGTCGAATTTGAGTATCTCAATGTTCGGTTAGCACTTACTTATCCGATGCATGGAGGTCCGGTTACTACTTATACCGATGCTAAGTCCCGATATATAAATATCAATACAATTATCGTAAGGCGAACAGCTGACTCAAGCTGACACTTGCATTGTTTACTTTTTTTTTTATAAAGCAATGTTTCAAAATGCTTTTTTGTGTCTTCTAGGTCCACAAACACATGCTCCTTAACTACCAAAAAGATTTTCCCTCGTTGCCGTTTGCAAAATCGTCCCTAACAAGAGAGGTGCCACCTTGTTCGTTTAACAATAACTATTATTCGGAGTCTTTAATAGGTCAATTTTAAAGACAGTTTTTTGTGATAAATTAACATACAAAAATCGTACTTTTAGGTAACAAAATTGCATGGTTTGTTGTAAATTTAACGAAGTTATTGCAGCAACCCTTTTTTTTAATGAGGTGGCAACTTTTGCGGTGTTTGTTGGGTGTGGGAATGTACAGTAAGAAGAAGAATTTAATTTATGGAATGTCATTGAGCAGCCAAAATGTAGGTTAAATTAAAATTGCGTTTAATCATTTGCTTTACATTCCTTTTATAATTGGTCCCTAACGGAAAACACCGTTTATCTTTTGCACTTTTAAAAAAACTAAAGGAGATTTTCCATTATCGAAATACGTAGAACAGCTGTTCAAGCAAGCAATCACGGCAGGGTTGTCAAGCAACATGAGATACTTGGCGGGCAAAATATTAACTATTTGTTTTGTATAAGAACTACAATAGATAGGCAATTTTAATTTTTGACGTTTTACGTAATTGCTCCGAAACATTTTACCGAAAAATGAAATCTCCCTACCTTCTGGCACACCGATGGATTTTTTTTTGAGATTTGAAAACCTGCTCGAGCCAAAATGTCTAGAGATTTCTGGCACACCCCCGTATATATACATTTTGATGTGCAACATGCAGCAGTTTAGGAGTCAAAGGCAAAAACAAAACCAAAAGAACAGCTGAATCCCCGTTAAGGCTGGCAGCACCATTCGGCGATAGTGATATACCGATGATAGGTTACTTTGTCTTTGAGAAAACCAAATTGGATAACTGCAGTATAGCTCGAGCATAAAAGTTATTCTGAAGTTAACTTATTCCAAGTTTAAGTGGACATTGAGAAATTGGGCCTAAATTACCTTTTATTTGTGTTTTTTTTTATTTTGTAACACTGAGGGGCTATATCTTCTAAGCCAAAAATCTGGATAAACCAAATTAAGGATAGCGTTTTTGAAATCGATTTAAAATTTCCTATAAAATATGTTCATTTAATATTTTTTTGGGGCACATGAAGTTTTTGATTTTTGATACCTTACTGGTTCTACGGCGCCACTTTGCGCCGTACCGCTCGGTTCGTTTTGCGGACATCCCATATCGAAAAACGTTATGTAAATGCATTGCATGGAGAGAGAGGATGCACGATATTCTCTGAGGCACATAATATTTGAAGTCCTTAATCTATATATATAAAAGAGTTTGTCCTGATTGTCTACACTCCCACAGATTAAACGAAAAGAGCTAGAAGGCTGAAATTTTCACAAAATATTCCATGCAGGTAGTAAGTGAGGACTAAGAAAGGATTATTATTTTGGAACACTACTTCGAGTACCTCCCATACACCTAGGTCCGAAAACAAAACACATGACTCATTCCACTACTGGCGCCTGATTGTTGCACAAGCTGAGGGTTTGATCGCGAGCGAGTTTACAAAGACAAAACACTTGCGCTGTACCGCCTTCGCGTCGCACTAGCAGATTACTGCAGCTCGAGGCTCGGCCACAAAGTCTTTAACAAAAGGTACGTACACTTGCCAAAAAGAATCGGATTTCCGCTTCTTAATGAATAAGTGCATACACAAATAAGTGAATAATGCGCTTGAACATTTAAATTTCATAATTTTATGTACATGTATCACTTCGCACAGTGCACAATTTTTTTTTATTCTTTGATACTGAAAGTATCATAGTATATTTGTTTTGTGCAATGTCCGTCATGGTGTCCGTCTGTCCGTATGGACGCAACTTTTTTCGACACCCGTTAAGCTAGAGACTTGAAACTTTGCAATTATGTTTGTCTATAGGCGAGACAGATAAAGTGTGAAGATTGGGCTGCCACGCCTACTAGGAGGCTGGGAAATCGATAAAATCGATAACTGAAAGCCGATAAAACCAAATATTTCTCACATTCTCACAGCTAGAGTTACCAAACTTTGCACGAAGATAGCTAGTCACGTCCCTAAAAAAAACTGAATCAAAATTTTGGATGCCACGCCTATTCTCTCCGCCCCCATCCTGCCTGCTCCTTGAAATTGGAAACGCCTATAGTTTTCACATTTTTTTGGCTAGAGCCACCAAATTTTGTGTCAAGATAGCTATTAACGTTCCCCAAAAAATTGCATCAATATTTTGGATGCCACGCCCCCTGATTGCGCCCCCATCCTCCCCTTCTCCATGAAATTGGAAACGCCTATAGTTTTCACATTTTTTGGGATAGAGCCACCAAATTTTGTGTCAAGATAGGTAATCACGTTCCCCAAAAATATGCATCAATATTTTTGATGTCACGCCCCCTAATTCCGCCCCATCCCCCCTTCTACTTGAAATTGGAAACGCCTATAGTTTTCACATTTTTTGAGCTAGAGCCACAAAATTTTGTGTCAAGATAGGTAGTGAAGCTGTCCAGCAAACTGCATGATGCCACGCCCACACCTTCCGCCCGCCACCCACCGCCGCTATTAAAACAGTTATGCGTGTATCTTCCTCATTTTTTCAACTAGAGTCACCAAATTTGGTAGGAAGATATATTGTGACATCTACAAAAGATCTGCATCAAAAACTTGGATGCCACGCCCACCTCTGCCGCCCACCATTTAAAATCGGAAATTTCGATATCTCTTACAGTTTTTAAGCCAGAGCCCCCCAATTCGGTAGAAAGATAGAAGGCAACATCTACCAAAGATCTGCATCAAAATTTTGGATGCCATGCCCACCCAAGCCAGCCGCCTTAAATAATCGGAATCGGCTATATCTCTAACAGTTTTTGAGCTGGAGCCACCAAACTTTTTATGAATATAGATGGTGACAGTTGAAAACATTTGTTTCAAAAATTTAGATGCCACGCCTACCTCTGCCGCCCACCTTTTAAATTTGGGAGTTAAGTTATCTTCCACAGTTTTTGAGCTAAAGTCACCAAATTTGGTAACATGATAGCTGGCGATGTTTACCACATGGCCCACTCCCTTCGCCCTGCATTCCCCCTTATCAACCGTTCATTTACTGGTATCAAAGTATTCCGCAGTCGGTTGCGTCCGACTGCAACGTTGTTACTTGTTTTTATTTATTTTTATTTAATTAATATTTTATTTAACAAAAACAATTTAATTCTTAAAGCATTCGTTGGCAGTCGTCACTAAAAACCTCGACGACAAAAACAAATTCGTGTCAAGACAATATCGTCGTCACATTTACTTACAAAATACCGATTATGTGACAATAGTTGTCGATAGGTACCGATGACGACTACGAGAATACCAAATTTTTTTGTCGTCGTCAGACGACGACGTTTTACGTCGACGACGACTACGAGAATACGGGCGAATATTTAAGTATAGTCAATGAAATCTCCTAGTATATATAGTCAAACGCAAAAAAATCCAATAGCCTAATTGGTCCAATTTGCGGAGGAACCACCCTCATTCGGCTGCTGAAAGCATCGAGCCGAACGCAAATTTTGACTCGATACAGACGGAGTGCCAGCAATTTGCTGTGTATACGTCTGTATGTCAGCGACGTGATCGCCGTTAGGTGTATATATGTGTATATGTATGTTTCTGTATGCTGTTTGCTCTGAGCTGCTGTATAATGTGGAAGGGGAATAGCAGCAGCAGAGTGCGAACAACAACAACACATGTGCATTTTTCTGTATTTGGTGGCTCGAGCTCAACAAACAAAAATCATTAGGGCGAATGTATACCTAAATACACATATATATGTGTGTGTGTATGTGCGCATGCATATTTTTTCAGTTTTGGTGGCTCTCAAGTGATTTGGGATTTTGTAACTTTTCTAGCAACGCATATCAATGTGTGCGTGCATGTGTATGTTCATATGCAGCACATTTGAATGTATGATTAGCTACGCAAATGGTCTTCAAATTTTGCGTTCGGCTCTCTGCTTTCAGCAGCCGAATGCTGGTGGCTCCTCCACAACGCATTTTTCCGGCAGTTGGGAAAACGCGGTTTGACTCCTCTACGTATACCTACTTAATGATATTATAGAGGCAAAGCTAGCGAGGCGCGCAGCAATTG